>NW_004624792.1:2867014-2948309 GCF_000247695.1 Heterocephalus glaber | reverse complement strand
CCGCCCCCGCCGCCCCCGCCGCCACCCCCGCCGCTGCCGCCGCCGGCCGGCCCGTGCAAAGTGCCCAGACTTTCCATTGTCAGCTCCGGGTTCATGGCGCAGCCTTCTAGGTCTTTGGTGAGGCATCGATAGGCGGTGTAGGCAGCCTTCATTCAGTCCATCGGGGCCCGGGGGCGGCGGGGGCGGCGGGGGCGGCCGGTGGGCTGGCGAGGGGCGCGTGGTGGGGCCTGGCCGCGGGCGCGGGGCGGGCGCGGGTGCGAGGGAGTGTGTGCAGGGGGAGCGTGAGTGCGGGCGTGTGCCCCGGGCTGCGGGCGGGCAGGCGCGCCCGGGGTGGGGGCGGGGTGGGGGGCAGACGGGGCGTGCGTGCGGGGAGGGGGGGCGGGGAGGGAGGAAGGGATCACCGGGCCCCGCCGCTCTGGCCAGCGCGCTGCCTCGCCATGTCCGAGCCCGCTCCGGCGCCGACGTCTTCTGTTTGGGTTAGCGGGAGCTGTCCAGAGGGCTCTGGGCTCGCTGGGGCAGCCAACCTACCCTCCCGGACCCGGGGCGGGGCGGCGCTCGACGGGCATTGCGGGCAGCCAGTTAGAGGCCATAGCTGCCCTGTAGGGCGGGTCTTGTTCCAGAAACTACCAATAGATATGGAGGGGGCGGGGAAGCGCTTTTCACGTTTGGCTGACGGCTCGGTGCCTTTTTTTTCCTTCTTTGCTACTGGAATCAAACGTCAAGGAGAGGGAGGGGGTGGGGAAAAAGAGAGAGGGAGAGAGAGACAGAGAGGGAGGGAGGGAGGGAGGGAGAGAGAGAGACACTAGACTGAGAGCGAGGGAGAGAGATTATGTGAAAAATGCCGTGCTGTGTCCCTTTCGGGCAGCTGCGATCTAGGAAGAAGGGCATTGCTTTAGTCCGTTCGCCTCCATCCCAAAGCTTTTTTCAAGGCTGGTGAGCCAGGAGAGAAGGACTCCGCTCTGTGCTGGTGTTAAAAACAAATCCGCGTCTCTTAGCAAGTCACTTCCCGAGTCCCTAGCTGGGAGCCAGTAGTTAAGCCTTTAAAATGCAAGCGCTAATGTATCTTAATGCGCGGTAAAGTCCCGAGACTGCGGCTGGCACGGTCCTTGGGGCACATAGAACTCCAACGCCCTTGCTGTTCTCGAGGTGCTGCCGGCCGGCCGACGGCCCACCGGCGGCACAGGCAGCCGTAATGCATGCAAAGTTAACACAATAACATCATTTAATTACTCGGCGAGCTCATAAATCTCCAACTTATGGGGCTTCTGAAGGCCCTTACTAAATTACAGAACACAACTAGAATTCCGGGAGCTGTGGTTTCAAGGTGAACAAGTGCTGCTCCAGCAGCGACTTGGAAAGAGAAGGGCGAGTATTGGAACCGGTGGGGTGGGGGTAAAGGTGGTGCTTACGGTGAAGAAACTTCTCCCGGGAGCAGGAAGTGTGGAAAGTAGTCTGGACAACAACCGCAGATCTTCCTCCTAAAGCACGCTACACACACACACACACACACACACACACACACACACACACACACACACACACGCCGCGAATCCCGGGGGAGAGGAACGTCCCGGATTATGGAGGTGGTTAGATGACTCTCAGTCTCCACTGACATCTGCATGTTGAAACCCTGTTTCTGAAAAGATCGGAGCCCTAGAGGCTCCAGAAAGCTCATAGCTCTGAACAGCACACCTTCATCTTCCTAGAATTTCCGTTGTTTGATAATCCAAGGTTAGGAGGAAAGAATGGAGCCGGGGGAGAGAGGAAGTGGTGATTTCTCCTGGCCTATGTGGTGGGTGGAGAAGTGGTCTAGCTGGCCGGAGAGGCCAACACCCGGCAAAGAAAGCCTTAAAAGTAACAGATTCTTCCTAAGCAGGTTGCGCTCTGTTTGCCTCCGAAGATTCAAGCTGGCTGAGGTTGCGCAGATGTTGCCTTTGTTTAAAGAGACAGTAATTAAGAACAGGGTGGACATAAGTTTGAGAAGCGTGACCTATTTTCTTTTGATCAGCTGTCAAAAGAAGAGCAGGGGGTCTCCTTAAGACAGCCCCCTCCAACCACTTCCAGCTGTTAAAGAAAACTTGATAAGAAAACAAGAACAGCCTGGAATACTGTATGTGCCTTCTTGGCGGTAGAGAAAGGTTTAATTCATTTGGAAAACCGTTCTTAGTCTCAGTGACCTTTTCTGCTGCCCTCCCCTCTCTTCTAGCTATGGAGACCTCGCTCCCATCCTGTCACATGAATGTATAGTGACGGTATTCATAGATCGACTTTATTGAGCTCTGGCCAATACTTCGACAATTATTCCTTCAAATAGTGTCTTCTCTGTGATACCAAAGCCGGGGTAAGAAAGCAGCAGATCCCTGATAAGCCAGACATAGTTTTCTGGCTGCTTGCATCTTTAGTATGATAATTAAAATGACTCAATTTTTTTGCCTCAGGTTTACCCTCCTCCTTGCCCTCTTCTGTGTTTCTTTCCACTCCCTACATTATATTATAGTGACTGGACACTTGGGATAATTCGAGTCAGTTAATGTTTGAAATACACACAGAGTGAAACAAAAGTTCACAAAGTACAGCCTGCTGTTTGTCACCCAGTGCTCAATGACTGAAATAGAGCAGAAGATGGGCCAAGAAGGGTCTATCTGATGGACCTCAGTGCTCAAAGTAGGCTCCAGGGTCCTGGATTCAGGGTCACAGAATGGCCAGTGACCCCAGGCTGGTGCTGCCTTCAAACAGAAACCTAAGTATATAAATTGCCATTTAAATAATTTTTCAAAATGGTAAACTCATTTAGCAGGCCACCAAGATAAATCTGCTCTTGGGAATTGCATCTCCCCGTGCCTGGGAGCAGAAAGGTGAGTTGCAATTTCTCGACACCGAGCTTCCTTTCTCCTTTTATCTCCCTCCTCCTCTCTCTCTCCCACCATCCCTCCCCCTTCCCTCGATCAATATTGGCGATCTCAGGGAAATCATGAAATCGTATTGGCTTCTTTGTATATAATTTCATTGGGCTAGATTAAAGCAGATTTTTCATGTTTTCTAATGGTGGTTTGAGGTTTTATGTCTTAACCCAAAATCCCATTTAAAAGGAAAATGAAAGTGCTTGTTTAGTCAGCACCCTAATTTTTACTGATTTAGGTTTAGATGCCCTTTTTCCTTTCTTTTTAAAAAGGGAAAATATTTATTTTCTGGTTCAAGATAATTTAAGAATATCAATACTAATAAGATTTTCGAATATGTTTTGAGATAACTTTGATATTTTTTCTCTATAGTTAAGAAAATTGAAAAGAAATGTTGCTTTCTAACCAATCCTTGCTTAGACGTCCATACCCTAACCTTCATAAGTTCTGTAACTCAAAATTTTGTCCTTTGATTTAAAGTTATAATCTGGCTCTCCCTCTTCTCCCACCACCATTTGATTCACAAACAGACAAGATGGAAGTGTGGTGTCTTAAGTGCTAGTCCCTTACTTTCAGAATCTGGACAACTGTACCAAGTAGCCATCGGAGTAGCTTAAATTTAAATGGGTCAAAAGAATCATATAAATAAAATGCAGCTTCAACAACAAACACAGGTTATTGCGTTGTAAAAAAAAATCTGATTTTAAGTTAGCAATTGCAGGAAAAGACTGAATATTTTATTGTCCCTTTTTCATATATATTCTCTGCATTAAAATTGTTATAAAGGGGAGGAGGGAGAAAAAAAGAAACTATAAATTATTCACACGCGCACGCGACCTTGCACGTGCACGAACCCCCCCCCCAACACACCACAATTAAACTCAATCTGAATAAGGACCCAACAGCTTTGTTTTTACTAAACAGTAACCATAGCCCAAATCTAGGGCTGGGTTATTTCTACCCAAATGCTCAAAATCTCTTCAGGTTTTGTGTTGGTCAGAACATATTTGTGCTACAGCTAGGTTTATCAGAGCAATACAAAAAGACATAATGGCGGGTTGATTTGGACCATTTTATTTTTGTCCTTCCCCAAACCATCTGGCGTGTGAGTGTAGGGGTATTGATCAGGATCTGTGAGCTGCAGACCCCATGCCAATCCATAGCGTTTCTGGCAATCAGCGTCGCCCATGAATTGCAGCTGTCTGTGCAGCTCCCGAACAGAAATCTTCAAAAAAAGTCCCCCCCTTATCAAACACATCATCCATTCGGGGGTAAGTCAATATCATTTCTTTGTCATTCTGTGAGTGAGGATTATGCAGGAGAAAGTTTTTGTTGTCTGTGTAGCTGCTGCTGCTGTGCGGGCCTTTTTTTTTTTTTTTTTTTTAAAGGAAGGAGAGCAATTTTCTAGCCATTGAATGGTAATGGTTTTCCAGAAAGGCCTCAAGCATTTGTATGAATCGGACAACAAATGCTGTTTCAATATTGTGGGGGAATTTTAAGAAGAGAAAGAAATTCTCATGTTGCTATACACAAATAATAGTCGTGATAATTGAGGGTTCCTTTTAACGATGGAGAATTTTCTCCCCTTTTCTCCAAGCCCCTGGTAATGAAGACCCCGTAACTCTGTGATTACACGTGCAGATGGACAGTGGGTTTGTGGAGGAAAAGGGGCCTTCGGAATTGTGACTCTGTTTGATATCTCCATTAGCTTCAATTTTCCTCTGTCTGAAAGCTTGGGCTGGTTGAGCACAGGAAGAAGAAAACTGAAGCCAAACCTCAGTTGGACTAAACTCCCTTTGGTCTTTCAGCTTAGAGATTCACTGACACTTCCCAGATTTCCAGGTGGATCTAGGAAAGTTAAATAAAGAAAAAAAGTTTTCTGGATGGTGAGGACAATCAAGTCCTTTGTGGTCTTCTTCTTCCTCCTCGGGGTTGGTTTTGTTAAAATCTCAAACTGCAGTTCAGGAGAATTTGCAGGGGACGACACCCCCAACTTTTCGGTTGGCAAAATACACTTAGTGGGGAGTTGGAAAGAGAGTTTGGGTTTGCTAAGCTTCCTCGCCCACAGCTGGCCTCCTTAGGGGGAAATGAAGCTTAAGGGAGCCCTGTCTGCCTCGGATAGGTTCTCTCTGAATCCCAAGCCCAGCGCCTGGTTACAAGGTGGAGAGTTGGGCTTTGAGCTGCAAGACCTACAATTTCCTCTGTAGTCCACAAGCGGGGAGTGAGTGGGCTCAAGGGGGGGGGGCGGGGGCTCGGTCCAAAGAACTTTAGCACTTGCTCTGGGGTGATCTGTGTACAGGGGCAGCCGCACCCGGTGTCCCGAGCCGCCAAGCTGAGCTGCCAGCGCGTCCACCTGCCTAGTTTCAAAGACAGCCAGGGACTCCGTCGGCTGACCTTGGTCGCCCTCTACTCCCTGTTGGATTTTGGTATCCTCTGTCACACACGTACGCACACGCACACTCAGACACCTGCACGAAGACATTTCTTTGCTTCCCCTCACCCCGCCCTCCCTGGGGCTCCGGATCCCTCCCTCCTGGAGGAGTTTGGGTGGGCGCGGGGACCCAGGCCTCTGATCTGTAGCAGTCCCGGGACTGAACGTGGAGTCTGCGGACCCTGCCGAGGCACTTTCCTTCCTTGGAATTAGGGCCCCGCCGCAGAACCTTTCTGCCCTACCCTTTTCCTGTTGTTTTCTGGACTACTAACACTGCAGAAGCTGGTGGGAGAAATAATTTTCCTCTTTGGGGAAGACGTAATTCAAAAAAGTCAGTGAGGAAGTTGAGGATTTGAAACTTAGAACAATCCAGGACTAATTTTTTGGGGGGGAGATATTTTCCAAGAGCAGGTATTTTTCTCTAACCGAAGGTTGCAGTTTTAAATAAGCAACTTGTTAGCCTTGAGGACGAAGACGAATTCTCCCTTCCTCGGCTTTCAGTTCCCCTACCACTGTTATCCATCCCCACGTCCTCAAAGTCCCAAAGCCTCGATTTTTAAATTTTAAATTGTTTAGATCCGCCATCTTATTGCCTCTTTCATGGTTTCCAAAGTATAACTCAAATATGCTTAAAATAAAGTTTTCCTCTCCCCCAGTTGTCATCCCACAAAAGAAGAACTGGCGTGAGGTCCCTTTGTTCAGGTCAAGTTGTGCGTGAAATCTTTTTGTTGTCCGTTCCAAAGGAAGGCAAAAGTTGCAGTAGATTGTAAAAAGGACAAATTTAACTCCCTGAAAGTGGAGCTGTTTTCAAGTTGCCGGAGACACTAAGGACACTAAGAACGGGGCGTCGCTTTTAAAATTTATTGCACTCTAAAAAACGACCACTTATTTGTTCTGGAACTAACATATTTGATTGAAGATTCAATATTGTTTAGGGATTTCTACGAATACCTAGTAGTTTCCCTCTCAATTCAAGTAGGATAGTTTAAAAAATCTTTGTGTAAAATTACAGTTGTCCATCTAACATGGAAAACATTTTTATGTTTATAGAGTATTAAAAAAAAAGAGTCGGCCGGCTTTTAAACTTGAGAAATATTGTTTCCGATTTAAAAGGATAATATTTCTAGTTGAAAACTAACAAAACCAATCGAGGCGTTTAAAATATTTATATGACTCAGATCAGTTTTTAAAAGTCGCTTATTGTTTTTAGATTTCTCGAGTGTCAGTTCCGAAAGAAATGAAAGAACCAAGTGAGAATTGATCTTCCCACGGAATCTCGATCAAAAGTCATAGAGCGCGTTGAGTTTATTCGGGGAGCATTTTATTATTGGGAAATCGCCTCGGTGTCACTTTTGGGCATTTTGAATTTGCTCGCGAACGTGCCGGGCCCGCGGGGTTCGTAAGCGTGAGGTTTCGTAGTGGTTCCAACAGCACGACTCGGTGCCCACGGCCCAGAAGAACCAGCACCGGGCCGGTCGAAAGAAGCGGAGCTCCGAGGGTCGGGGGTGCGCTGCGGCCCGGGGAGACCTGTTGGCCTCGAGGCGGCGGCGTCCGCGCAGACCCGGGCCTGCGGGTGGGGGCCGGCGTCGGGGCCGCCGAGGTGGGCGGCCCTGAAGTCGGTGCTGCCGCTTCCCTGGGAGGGGGCTGCGCGGCCCCGCAGCTCTGGAGGCGGAGGGAGCCGGCCAGGATTGATGTCTAAATCAATGCCGTTTCTAGGCGCTTCTCCCTGCTCCTCTCCATCTTCCTCAAAGGCGAATCACCTCCGCAGAGTGAATTTCCTCTCCCTTCGCAAAGTCAGCGTGAGGAGGAGGTGTCAGCGAAGGCCCGCCACAGCCCCACGCGAGGCACCTGGGTGGGGTTGGAATCCGCGCCAAAATGGAGGGCGGTTTGCCGGGCTGGGAGCGAGGCCTCGGCCTCCCTCTGCCCCGGCGCCCGGCTCACACCTGGCTTCCCTCGCGCCCGGAATGGCGGCCGGGCCTGGCCGGTCCTCTCTCCGCCCTCCCCGCGCCCCACGGACACCCAGTTGGATGGGCTGCGGGAGGGGAGCCCCCTAGTCTCCGACGCCAGTCAGGCCTGGCTGCCCCTGATTTAAATATTCACTGATGAATTAGACAGCTGCAATTGTCGTGAAATAGCGGCCACTATTGATTCCAGGGCCGATGGGGGTGGGGAGGCCGCGGGGAAGGGAAGAAAGTCGGTCCCGGCCCTCGCATACCCTCGACTGGGCGACCTCGTCGGCCCAGCCCCGGTCCCGGCCTCGGAGACTCGGCGCCCGTCCTTGCTCCGGCCCTGGTGGGGCCTGACGGGACCAGGCCAGCGCTCGAGGGCTCTTCTGTGCTGGGACAGAGGCGCGGGAGCTACCGATGCCCGAGGGCGGGCGGGTGACGTCTCCACTGCACCCTGCGAGGAAAAGGCGACCCGCGTGGGTGGGACGAGGAAGCCCCAGGGAGCGCCCGTGCCTGCCCCACCCCAGTGGGCGCCGGGCTCCGCAGCCGAAGGCCTGGTGGGGTCTGGGCGCTTCCTGCTCCAAGCGCACCCAGCTCTTCTAGGCCGGGCGTGAGTTCCCGACAGAGCAACAAGTCCTGTGACTGGGAAGCCCCGAGGGCAGTGGGTGGCCTATTTTCTCTCCTCAGCCCTCAGACCTAGGCAGGCATGTTCGTTCTGAGGAGGAAAAAGGTCAGTGCATCCTCAGAACGAGGACATGCCACAGATGTGTGGAGAATGCGTACTAAAGATGTCATTCTAGTTAGAGCTGCATAACCGAGTAACAGAAATGAGGAAGTATTTGATATGTTCAGGGTACCATGAGGCTTTGATTTTGGCATCTATATCAGAAAAGTACTAGAAGCCAGCATATACATTTTATGTCCTGTTCATTGGTCGACTTAAAGCCATGAAAGTTTTCATTTTATTTTGAAATTGTTTTCTATACTACATTCTTTAGCAATCACAGATTATGCAGGAAATATATAGGCTGTGTGAAGCATAAATATTAACCGGTCTTGAGTACATCAGCTCCACGGTTTCACATTTTTTTCCCCTCTCTTTTAAACGCTATTCTTATGTATTAATGATCTTCTTTTCTTGTGAAATGTGTGAGTTGAGCATGGCTCCGCGGAGGAGAGAGGGAGAGGGAGAGGGAGAGGGAGAGAGAATAAAACCTTACACTCCATTCCCCCGTGCATAATCCATGGGGGTGAGCATCCATCATTGAACACAATATGGACTTTCCTGTCTTGCTTACTTGAGTTGGCTTAATGGATTTTGTAACCATTTTTCTGTTGGGAAAGCCTAGTTTGGGGACTTTGTGTTCACATAAACTAAACAAGATGCACTATGTCAAATTCTTTATCAACATAAATTGGTAACAAGATAGTGAGACTCTTCAAGCAATTCTGAAACCTCAAGTTTTGAAACACCATTTGTAATTATAAACATAGAGAGTCTGTTAAATTTCTCATTTAAGTTATTGGGGTGGGAGAAAGTTTTGGTTGATTTAAACTTCCAGTAAAGTAGAGATGGGCTGGGTGAAGACCTTTTTAAGAATTCACAGACCAAGTAACTCCACCTGGTGAGGTAGAGCTATATGATTAAATCAAAGATTTTTGTGTTTGAAGGGACTTTTTGCCTTTGCAGTTTCCTTAGTGATTGTAGATTTTCACCTCCAGTTCACTTAATGAATGTAATATCATACTGAAAGGTAGGTTGTCATTTCTAGACTTCCTTTTCTTTCATGACCCATACTTTCCAGCTCTAATTCCCCAGTTAGTAGTCAAATTTTTCTTTTTAGTTTAGGGTTTCCTTATTACTTCAAATGATAGCTAGTGGTAGCTAACATGAAATTTAAAGGATAGCATACTTTGGGAAATGATGTCTAAACCTAGTTTAGAGTAAAAACAAACTTTTTTTTACTTGAATTTTACATTAAGTATGACTTGCTCTTTTTAAATATTGTAACTTAACAGGACTATAAATGGAGAAGTAACCAGATGCAAAAATTAAGATATGGGAAAGTGGAAATTGTAAGATACAAAAAATATAATAGTCAATTGAGTTTTTAATTTACAAAAATATATGGGTGTTTACTATGTGCCTAATAGGATTATTTGGTTGCAAGCAACAGAAGCTGCCTTAGACTAACTTAAAAGGACAATGCCTTGTTTTTGTGTCACCTCTACTAGAGTGTGTGTGTGTGTGTGTGTGTGTGTGTGTTGGATCTCCTAGGGAATATACCAGGCCTTTAGCTAATAGGGAGTGGAAAGGTGGTCACTGCATTCTCCCTATACTGTACACGTTAGGGAATCACCACAAACCAGGAAGAACTAGGAAGGGTATTTAAATAGTGGGCAGCAAAAATAGCAACAAAACAAACAAAAAAGTATCCAGAAATGTGTGTGAGGATAGAACAAGGAGCGAGTTAGACATGACCCTTATTCTCATGGATCTTACATTTTAGTAAGGTGTTGATGATAACTATTCATTTTTTGTATGACCAGAAAAAGAAGAAAATACCAAAGAATTATTCAGATCCCATTTCAAAGCAATGGGCTCCAAATCTTCTCCTGGACTTTTTTCTTCTTGTTCTCTTTTGGTATGGTTGGATATTAGTTAGGGAAAGTTAAAAATTACTGGTTTAGGAGGCCCTGTGTTTAGTCTACTACTCTTAATCTCAAGGTCAATGGGATCAGAGACCTGCAATCTAGTCCAGGTCCTATTATTGTCTAGCTGGGTGACAAAGGGCCTCTGTTTCCCCTGGGCATGCTCTTCAAGGTCCCTTCCACACTTGACATCTGATTGACATAGATCCCTTTTATGAAAATGGGGTCTTTATGATGAATGGGTTAATTTCCTGTGGACTCTTTTGCTATCCTAAATCTGAATCCAAGTAGTTTTGGGGTTTAGAGCCTTAGAAAGCTATTTCTGATGAATAAATTTATAATAATTGATTTCATATTCTGGAAAGCATTCATATATTTTAACGTAAAATTATTTTAATTCCAAATGAGCTACATCAGTGAACGTTTGTTATTCCTAAGTATAACTAATTTTCAGATGAAAAAAGGTGGAAGAAATAAAGGACAGAGAATGAGAGAGAACAGAAAATGTCATAATTTAAGAAGGTTAATGAGACCAGAATTATTTCAGTATTATGCTACTTCTTAGAATTTACTATAGATTTTTGAGTGGGTATTTCTTCTGAAGATGATTTTATGTTGTATGAGAAAAAAATTGACAGAATTTTATTTTTAAAAAATTAAACCTTGTTTTTCTTTACGACATGGAACTGTAGTGATATTTACTGTATCATCAAATTATCCTGACTGGGAAAGATGTGGGGACAGTTTCAAGGGTCATGTTTAAAGTTAGGTTTGTTACACAATATAAGCAAACAGTAGCAAACCTGGATTTTTTGCATTCTTAGTATCAATCAAATAAAAGCAGGTTAGACCAGAGTTATTTGCCTTGTAAATGAGCCCTCTGTATAACCCATTTTAAAAGTGAATAATCCTTTCATACATCAAATAATCATTTAAAAATATAAATACTTAAAACATTGATTTCTGCATGTGGGGGTTGCTTACAGAGGTAGGTTGTTGAGGTGGGGTGGGTGGACTGAAGCCAGCAGTGGGAAGCATTTCTTCTGTAGGAATTTCTTCATCCTTAATGGGTTAAAATTTTTCCATGGCTTTATTCTCCCTGCCACTTCAAATCCCTTTCATTCTTTAGTACTACATTTGTAAACTTTCTGGGTGAGATCCATAGTAGGAAATGGATTTTATGCTGCAATCCTAGTTTAAACAAATGTGCACATTTCTGGAGGGAAAGAGATTTTTTCCATTTATTTATAAATTGAAAAATAGAATTTTTATATATTTATATGCATAGCATGGTGTGTTGAAATGTGCATATATTGTGGAATAGAGCTAATTGGAGCTAATTAACCTAGACATTACCTCACATATCTTTTTTTTTTTGTGGTAAGAACATTTAAAAATCTATTCCCTTAGCAAATTTCAACTATAAAATATATGTTCCAACCATAGTCACATGGTGCAATAGATGTCTTGAATCTATTCTTTCTGATTAATTGAAATTTTGTACTATTTGACGGTGTTATCTCTCCAACCTCCCTGTTTCCCAGCCCCTAGTAACCATCATTCTACCCTGTGTTTCTGAGTTTGACTTTTTTAGATTCCATTAATAAGTAAGGTCATATAGTATTTGTCTTTCTGTACCTCATGTCTCTTAATATTCTTGAAGTTCATCCATGTTATCAAAAAATTAAGGATTTCTTCCTTTTTAAAAAGGATGCATAATATTCATATATCTATTTCTACATATACATCACGTTTTCTTTATCCATTCATCCATTGGTGGATACTGAGGTTGATTCCACATGTTGACTATTGTTAAAAATGCTGCAATGAACACAGGAATGCAGATATCTTTTTAACATGTGGTTTCATTTCCTTTCGATTATACTCAATACTGGAATATCTGGATCATATGGTAGTCATATTTTTAACTTTTTGAGGAAGAAAAGACATCTTTTAAATTCCTTATGATAGCCAAACTTATGTTCAAAATTAATTGCTAAAGCCCAGAGCCTTGCCTGATGGTTTGAGATGTCTTATTTCCTTCTCTATATTTGTTTGTTCTTGCATGCTTGTTCAATATATGTCATCTAAAGCTTGGCATTGCTATTTATGTCTGTATCCTTGTTTGTGGCTGGTTTTTATGGTAAATACTTACAAAGAGAAGCCTCCAGTGCCATATCATAAGGCTCTTGATCATATGTTGTTTGATATTTTTATTAAAAGTCTTTACTGCAGGTTAGATGGTCTGCTCATCGTATTTGTATGTGACATAGAGTTAATATATTGGTCATAGCTAGCATATTGAAAATCAGAATGAAGATTCACAATGAAATATGAATTTGTAACAAACCCCAACTTGATGTAATTTAACAGGGAGCAATATAAAGCCGTTTATTTAGGCTTAAAAATATAGACCAAGAGAGATCTCTGGATTGTGGCAATAATACATGTGAAAAAGATAGTGGTATTTATCTATTATGGGCTGAGCGTCCCTTACCCAAATGCTTGGAACTGAAAGTATTTCAGATTCTGGATTTTTAAAATTTTATAATATTTGGATATATAAAATGAGATATTTTGTAGATGTGACCCAAGTGTAAACATTAAATGCATTTTTCTCATGTACTCCATATACACATGATCTGAAATAACTTTATATAATCTTTTTAGTAAGCCCAGGAATTGACTGCAACCTGTCACATGAGGCCTGGTATGGAATTTTTTCACTTATGGCACCATGTTGATGCTCAAAAAGTTTCAGATTTCAAATTTTCAGATTAGGAACATTCTACTTGTATAAGTATGCAATGACCTAACAGTATTATGCTGCATAAAAATGTGGTGTCATTTTAGGCTGCATTAATAGAAATATGGTGTATAGCTTTCAAGAGAGATAGCAGTTTCTTGTACTTTGGGGCTGGAGATTTAACCGTAGGCACTTCATTTTTATATAGACATTGATAAATTAGACCCTAGCATGGGCCATTAAGATGCAAGGGAAGAAGAAAGCCATGCTTTACATGGAAAAGCTAGAGCAAAAATTCGGCCTAGAGAAGAGGCAAATGATGTGGTACATGACTGCCACTTCAAATATTTGCCTGTTTGTCATGAGGCAGAGGAGTTAGGATAGTTTTTCCCGCTCCCAGGTCAGAGTTAGGACCAAAGGGTGAAAGTGCTGTTTTTGACTCCAGTAGTTAAAGTTACCCAAAGCCAGGTGGTCACAGGGAGGAGTGCATTCTTCACTCATAAAGAATGTTTAGCGAAGGCTCATGACCACATGCTAGGATATTTGTAGGAGTCAGTGAGATAGGCAGCAGGTAGGAAGTGGCGATTTCTCTGATTGAAGTCCACGATTTGCTGAATTGAATATTTGAGAAATTATCTTGTGGAAGTGATTGATAAGACAAATTGAAGAGATAGATTGCTATTAATATTATGCTTGCAAAAACTTTAAGTATGCATGGTAGAGCATTTGCTGTCTCAAAGCACTGTAAGACCACTTCTTTATGAGCAGTGGGAGTTTATTATTTTTGTTTGCATTTCTAAATAAATCTAAAATTAAAAAATCTAAAAACCAAAAGGTTTTTTGGGATCTCATATGTTGAAATGTGAATGAGATGAGACTATCTCATAGTCTTTATTCCACTTAGAATTAATCTTCATACATAATTCTGCAGATACATTGTCCTTTGACGAGAGTGTGCTGTTCCACAGCTCACTGGAGGTTAAGTAATATGATTTTGCCATTAATACCCTTTAGATATCCAAAAAATTCTCTATTCAAAACTGTGTATCTCCAAAAGATTTTGCTAAGGATTGTGTACTTGTATTATTAGTTATCTAATAATTACATAGTTCTGGTTTTCTCAGAGTAACTTGAATTCATTGACCAGAAAATTTAGAAAATAAGCCGTACAGTATTACTTTCTCATGCTAGAATATTTCTCAAAAACTATAAATGAAAATCTAAAACTTGTCATAGAAAAATTTTGTTCTAAAAGCCAAATTTATACAATAAAATACACTTCCATTTCTATGTTTATTTTATGAAGAAGTCAGTGGCAAAAATGATCACTGTGAAGGGTCTCCTCTCCAAAACATATTTGATATTACTTAAGGCTGGCTTTGGGTGACAAAATCCTATTTTTCTGTCCTAGAGAGAGGATTTAGCAACACCAATTAATTAATGGCATCCATTTTACAAATCTTTTGTATATCGTTCTGTAGACATTTATAGACCAGCTATTCCAGGCTGGCCCCAAACTAGGCAAGAGTATTACAGAGATGAATGAGACTAAGACTGTGCATTAATGTGCTCCCATATTCACTGGAGCCTCAAAACAACATGTGAGATATGCAGGACAGATGTTATCATTCCCATTTTACAGATGAAAAACCAAATCTTCAGGAATTTAAGTGACTTGTTAAGTCACTATTACACATCCAATAACTGGCAGAACAGGACTTAAATTCCAGGCTTTAATTCAGAATCTAGTTATGATTTCACCACATTAAATATACAATATCAAGAACTATTGTTTTCCATAGTAAACGTTTAATTTTCTCCTCACCCACCTCTTATCATAGACATTTATTTTTACTTTATTTCTGGGATCTGTACCCATGTTTTTTGTTTAGAGAATGCATTGTGAAATTAGGTTTTTATGAAAGGTGAGATTCTGCTTCTTACTTTGAAAACCAAAAGCTCAAAACCTCCTTTATTTCCTGTCCTCTGGTAACTGGAACTTGGAAATATCAACTTTACGCAGCCCGTAAGATATTTCTCTCTGAAGATAAGCTGTCCACAAGAGCAGAGTGGGGACTGGCTGAAATTCATGCTGGTGACATGATGCATTCTGTGTCCAGCAGTGGCAGCTCATCGACCACTCTGCTTGTTTGACTGTGGCTCCTTGTGCCTAACCTGCATTGATTTAAGACCATGGTTCTCCTGCCTTTCAATCTATTCTGTGAGCTCTTGAATTCCCTTTCATTACATTTCTTGTCAGCAAAAATTAGCTTGGGTTAGTTTCTGCTTCCCACCAAAAACTCTGCTTAGGAGAGATCCATTTTATAAATGAGGTATTGGTCAGAATCAGCCAGATTGGTGAAAATTGGTCAGATACGGGGTGTCTTTTGAAGAGGGAGATGACAGGATTTGCTAATATATTGGATGTAGATGTGAGAGAGAGTGAAGGCTAACTTCAGTTCCAGTTCTCTATTACTATAACCTACCTCCAAATAGTGAATTTAATAAGCATTTTTATTATTTCCATTAACTTTGGCTTCTTACAGCATGGTGACTGGGTTTTGAGAGGGAAGATTTCCTAGGATTACCATTCAGTGAGGATCTCAAGAGAACCAGGAAAAACCTGCATGGCCTTATAACCTTGCATTAGAAAGCACATAGTGTCACTCCCACCACATTCTATGTGTAAAATTTTGTACAGACTCATCCAGATTCAAGGAGGAGGTGACACTGAAGCATTGAAAAATGTGGGACCATGTTTTAAAATGTTCACACCAACTTATTAGAGAATTATTGGAAAAGTAGGGAAAATGGGAAGAAAGGCAAGTTGGGAAGTAGGAGAGATCAAGTGTTTGTTTCGGGTTAAGTATAAGTGTCACACACTCAAGAGGAGCTGTTGGGTAGGCAGTAGGGTATAAGCAGGAGTTGAGGTGAGAAGTTGGGATGTAACCATAAGTGTTGTCTGTGTATAGGTGGTATGTAAAGTCATAGGAAGAATTATCTGAGATCATCTAGAGAGTGGATGGGGATATGGAAAAGTTAAGGAACTGGAACTGCTTGGTTGGAAACATAATCAGGAGACAGCACCAGAGGGACTGAGAAGGAAAAGCCTGGAAAGAGTGTGCTTAGCATGTCTGAGCATAGTGAGCAGGAGCAGAATGGCAGGAGATAATGATGAAAGAAAGAGAGCAGAGGCTGCTGAGCCAAGAAATGAGAATAACAGCAATCACCATTTTTTAAAAAATAGACTGCTCTTTTTTGGAAGTAGCTTCAGTGATGGCAATGAAATGCCATATATAATAGGTGCTAAAAAGAGAGCCTACTATTTCTTCTCTTATGTCCAGAAAAATATGAGAATAGTGAAGATTGCAAATTCCACAGATAGTTTTGCAAAAGATTATGGAAGTCAGAGATGAGGCAATGTCATTGTTAATAAGTTTATGCTGGTTCTGTGTTCTTGTATTTTCTCAACTGGAGCTTGTAAGTGCCACTTGATATTTTGGAAGCAATTTTCTATTGGTATTTGTGACAATATGCTATTCCTATATATATATCTCTGACCTGTCTTTTCTCCTTTAACTCTTATTTAAATGATGATTTTTCTTAAGACTTGATCTTAGGATTTTTCCAGTTTTGACCATATATTCTTTTCTCTCTATGCAAGGAGATCTTGCATTGCTTTAGGTATCATTTGTTTACCAATGACACTCATATTTATATACACAGTCCTGAATTATTTTCTGTGCTCCAGGCAAATGTATCTGCTGAACTGATATTTAGTTGTCCAATAAGTTCCTACAACTAAACAGGTCTAAAAACTCCTAATTTCTACTTCCCACAATTGTTCTTGCTGACTTCCCCATCAAAGTAAATGGTGATGGTATCTTTCCAGAATTTCTTATTAAATTAAAATTTTAATTTTGAGATAATTGTAGATTCACATACACTTATAGGAAATAATACAAAAAGAACCCTTGTACACTTTTGCCAGTTTCCTCCAAAGCAAACATCTTTCAAAATTAAGTAAATGTCAACCAGGATAACTACAGTGATACAGTAAAGATACAGAATATTTCCATCATCATGAGGATCCCTGCACTGACCTTTTAAAACCAAATTCATTTGCCTCACACCTCCATTTCTTCTTAATTTACTCTAATTTTGTCATCTTAATATTGTATAAGTGCAATCATATAGTATGTGACCCTCGGAGATGGACTTTTCATCCAACTTAATTCTCTGCAGGTTCATTCAGGTTGTTATGTGTGTGAATAATATGTTCCTTCTTATTGCTGAGTAATGTTTCATGGTATAGGTGTGCCCCAGTTTGTCTAGCCATTCAGCCTTTGAAGGTTATCTCAGTTTTGGCAATCTATTCTTATATTTTGGCCATTTTCTATTTGGATTTTTTTTTTTTTACTGTTTTTGAATTTTGAGTACTTTCCCCCTCCCAGTACTGGGGATTGAATCCAGGGATGTGATGAGCTATATCCCCAGCTCTTTTTTTATTTTTTGAGACAGGATCTTGCTAAGTCACTAAATTGCCCAGGCTGGGCTTGAACTTGCCATCCTTCTGGCTCAGCCACCTAGAGCGCTGCGATGATGAGTGTGTACCACCATGCCTAGCTGTTTTGTTTTACGACTGAGTTTTGAGAGTTCTTTTTATGTACTGGATAGCTGTCCTTTAACAGATATGTTATTTGCAAATACTTTTATCCACTAACAAATGCAGAAAATGTGGTATATACACACAGTAGAATACAATTAAGCCTTAAAAATAGAGGGTATCCCAATCTGTGACAAAGAGGATGAATCTAGAGGCATATGTTAAAAGAAATAAGGCAGACACAGAACGACAAATACTATATGATCTCGCTTATATGTGGAATCTAGATAAAGTCAGACTCATAGAAACATAAATTACAATGATGCTTAGGAGGGGGGAAGAGGAGACTAAAGAGATATCAGCCAAGGATAAAAAATTTCATATAGACAGAAGGAATAAGTCCAAGAAGTCTGTTGTACAACATAACTATAATTAATAGCAATAAATGGAGTCCTTTAAAACTGCCAAGAGGGTGATTGTTAGATATTCTTGCCACACAGAAATAAGTATTTGAGGCAATGGATATGTAAATTAGATTGATTTAGACATTTGGCAATGTATATGTATATCCAAATGTGTTCTACACCACAAATATACACAATTTTTGACAATTAAAAATAAAAATTGCAAAAAAGAATTGGTGTTAATTTTTCTTTGACAGAATTTTCTAGTGAAAGCATCTAAACCTGGACATTATTTGGGGCAAGTTTTTAAAGTGCAAATACAATTTCCCTAATGGTTATAGCACTACTGAATTTATCTCATATTGTATGCTAGTTTGCACTTTTTTGACACATTGGTACATTTTATCGAAATTAAGATGGTATGTGTGTGTAGAATTAGTCATAATATTCCTTTTCTATCCTGTTGGTATCTGCAGGGTATGAAGAATAACTCCTGTTTTATTCCTGATATTGGTTATTTGTGCTTTCTCTTTTTCTCTTTTTTTTCTTTGCTTGAACTTTGTCAATTTTATTGATCTGTTTTCAAAGAACTGGCTTTTTCTTCATTGATTTTCTGTTTTCAATTTCATTGATTTCTGCTCTTCATTTCTTTCCTTCTTGTTGCTTAGGGTTTATTTCTCTTTCCAGGCTCTTCAGATGGGAGCTTGGATTATAGCTTTGAAACTTTTCCTCTTTTCTAATATAAGCAGTTAGTGCTATAACTTTCCTGTTCAGCACTGCTTTAGCTGCATCCTACCTATTTTGATTTGCTGGGTTTTTATTTTTATTCAATTGTTTGTACTTAAAAATTTTCATTTAGATTTCCTTATGGATCATCCAAAAGTGTGTTGTTTAGTTTACAAGTTTTTGGATATTTCCTGTTATCTTTCTGTTACTGACTCTACTTTGTTTCTACTGTGGAGAAAGAACACACTTTACAATTTTAATTGTTTAAAACTTGTTGAAGATTTTTTATGGCTCTGAGTATGTTGTTATGTTGATTTATGTTCCATGGATGCTTGAAAATAATTTGTATCCTTCTGTTGTTGGGTGATGTGTTCCAGAAATACTAATTAGATTTTGTTGGTTGCTGACCTCATTGAGTTCTTCTTTATTCTTCTTGATTGTATCTAGTTGTTCTTTCAATTAGTAAGAGAGAGGTACTGAAGTATGCAAATATAACTGTAGATTTATCTATTCATCCTTTTAATTCTTTCAGTTTTGCTTAACATAGTTTGCAGCTCTGTCATTGGTTTAGGATTGCTATGTCTTTTTGTTGAAATGAGCTTATCATTATGTCAAGCCCTTTCTTTGCTCTGAAGTTTACTTGATATTAATATAGCTATACCAGTTTTATTTGATTAATACTTACATGGATATTCTTTTAATTTCAACTTATCTATATATCAATATGTTGCATTTTTTTTTGTAGATAGCATATAGTTGAATCATGATTTTAAGTTCACTCTGCCAACCTCTGTCTTTCAGTTAGTGTATTTAGAATATTTACATTTAATGAAATTATTGATATACTAGGATTTTTTTGTTTGTGTGTGTATGTGGTTTTTTTTTTTTTCCTTTTTTTGGTACTGGGGATTTAACTCAGGACCTTGCACTGGTGAGGCAGGCATGGTGCCACTGAACTAAAGCCCCAGCCCTTTGTTTGTGTTTTGATCTTTGGTTCTCTTTCTGTTTTTTTCCCTGCCATCTTGTGTGTTACTTGACACTATGAAAATTCTGGTTTGATTTAGCTATAATGTTTTTGAGTTTATATCTTTTATACAGCTTTTGTACTGATTTCCCTAATATACACATATCTTATAGCCTTTTGGTGTTGATATTTTACTGTTTCAAATAGTATAAAAGCTTTATCTCTTCATATACTTATACCTTCCTCCATGTATAATATATTTAAGTATTATCTTTATATTAATACATGAGATAATATTATAATTTTTCTTCAAATATCAAATGTAATTTTGAGAATTTATGAGGAGGAGGAAAATGTATTTACTCAAATTTTTGCTTTTTTATATTTTTCCTTTCTGATGTTTCAAAATTGAAGTACTTATTTTATAATTTTCTTTCTGTTTAGAGGATTTCCTGTGGCCTTTCTTTTAGGGTAGGTCTGCTGACAAAAGAATTATCTTAGTTTTTTTTTCATCTGAGAATGCCTTGATTCCTCCTTTATTCCTGAAATATATTTTATCTAGATATAGGATTTCGGATTGATAGCTCTTTTCTTTCATCATTTGAAGAATATTGTGTTACTATTTTTTTCTACCTCCTATGGTTTCTGAGAAATTCACTGTTGTGTAAAGCGTTTTGTCCTTCTAGGAAAGATATCCCTCCCCCCGATTTACTCATTAATCTGACCAACATGTCAAAGATTTCAAATTACTCTGGTGATCATTGGGATGCAAAGCTATGTGAGACAAAACAGATTTTACTATGACCATTTTAGATGGTGATTGTTTTATAGTGCTTTTCAGGAAAAAGGATACTGTATAAATGCAAACTATTGTGACTCAAAATAGTCAATCATAATTTATATAAGACTGCAGCAAAGAATTAAGCTTTAGTTGAAAATAATTTTTCCTTTTCTAGAGAGATAAAGAGGGGAAATCCATCTCCAGATGTGAGTACTGTCCTGAAGTCTATTGCTATAAGATCCAAATGCAGATTTCATAGTAATAAATGCATCTGTATATCTCTGTATAGTTTTATGGTATTATCATACACTTTATCTTACATGTCATTATACCTCATTGAGGTCTGCAGGATGATATTATTATTCTTGTTTGATGTGTGAAGACACTGAAGCCTAGAGAAGGTCCATGGCTAACTTACATGGCTAGTAAGGGACAAAGCAAGGACTATAACCTATTCCTGCACCTGGCCTAAGAACTCCCTGTTTTAGGGCAACCTGTTCATGTTCTTAGCCAACTTTTTGAATTATAGTTGAAAAGGAAAAAAAAAACTGATGATGGTTTTGCAGCTGGCATATTTTAGTAGCAGCTGGATTTCTGTATGGCCAAATATTGGGTAAAGTACTGCAACAATTGAACCCTTACTGTGTGTACTGTGTTAAGAACTTTCCCTATTCGATTTCATTTAATGCTAGCTACAAACCTGTTAGACAGGAACTGCACTTGTTCACATTTTACAGAAGAGAAAATTGAAGTAGGGTTAGTAATTTTATCATACTGTTAGAAAGTTGTGCAGCTGTGATTTAATTGGAGGTTTGCTTGACTATGCCTTTAACTACAACTCTGTACAGTCAACCTATCCCAATTCAGTTACTTAGGAACATTAAGGTTAGATGTAAAATTCATGTGGAACATGAGTAAAAGGAGAAGGCAAGAGTAGACAACTTGGAGAGACTGGTAGGCACATGGTCACTACATCATATCTCTTGGTCTGGTGAATGAGAGGAGCATTACTCTTTAGAAGCTTCTCCTGAGCCACCATGTATTCACACAGCTGTGTTCTTTGAATATTGAGACAAAAATCTAAGAGGATTTTAAGATTTTCTTGACATAAAAGTGACTATTTATTTGATAGTTTCTGAACTTTTTGCTGAAAAATGATTCTCTTCCTGGCTTGTTGCAGCCTCTGAAATTTTTATCCTTTTTCATTTCTTTAAGGCAAGCTGATGAAGATCTTGTGAAAAACCAAGCCCCATCTTGAAAAGGCACATATAAGCAACCATCAAGACTTCAGGATTAATGTTTCAAACACATCATTCTGACATAGAGCAGTAATTGAGTGAATGGAACTGTATTAGTCAGCTTTGTCATCACTGAGACACAATACCCAACATCCACAACTTAAAGGACAAGAGGTTTAATTAATTAATTTATTTATTTATTTTTGGTACCAGGGATCGAACTCGGGTCCTTGCACTTGTGCAGCAGGCAGCAAAACCACTGAGTTAAATCCCTGCCCCAAGGTTTAATTTAGCTCACAGTTTCAGGGGATTCAGTACATGGTCACCAGGTTCCAAGGCAAGAATGTTATGGCAGAAGGCTGTGGAACAGCAAAGATGCTCAGTTAATGGCAGCCAAGAAGCACAGCAGGACAACAGCACCAAAGAGCAAGGAGTGAGGGACCAGATATGGTACCCAAGGTCACTCCTCCATTACCCACTCAAACACATCCAGAAGTGTATTCCACCAGTCCCCTTAGAGAATCCCAAGCTAATCAAGTTGACACAATCAAGCTTCCATTACAGGAACCCAACAAGGACACATTTTCAGGAGCTGTACAAAATCAATTTGGGATAGGGCTGTTGTGATTTATGGGGGTCAGTGTTCAATTTAAAGGTGGATCTGCAGATCTTCCAGTGAAATATCAAAGTAGATCATTAATGGAAAGAAACAACATTTTACAATAGGAATGAATGAAAAACATTGTGCAATCTATATCCTCTGTAAAATGATGACCTCTCATTCAAAAATCCAACACTGAGATTCTTACTCTAGAAAGAATGGCTATTATAAAGAAATCACATAATAACAAATGCTGGTGAAGCTGCAGGAGAAAAGAAACCTTTCTACATTCTTGGTAGGACTGCAAACTAATAGAACTACTATGGAAATCAGTATGTAGGCTCTTCAAAAACTAAAAGTAGAAGTCCCACTCAACTCAGCTATTCTCCTACTGGGTATCTTCTTGAAAGAATTAAATACATCATATTCCAGTGATACATTCATACCCATATTAATAATAGCATAACTCACAATAGCTAACTCTTGAAAGCAGCCTATATGCCCATCAACAGATGAATAAATAAAGAAAACATGGCTGGGAATTTAGCTCAGTTGTTTCATCACCTGCGGCACAAGCGCAAGGACCCAAGTTCAATCCTCAGTGCCAAAAAAAAAAAAAAAAGAAAAGAAAACGTGGTATTTATATAGAATGGTATACTACTCTGCCATAAAGAAGGGTAAACTTGAGTCATTTGTGGGAAAAATAGGTGCAATATGTTAGGTAAAATAAACCAGATATACAAGCTTAAATATTGCATAGTTTCTCTTATATGAGAAACCCAAAATATAAATAAATTAAAGAGCAAAATAAAAGATAGATAATAGGAAGCATGGAGATCATTTGCAAAAGGGAAGGTGACCAAGAAGTGGAGGGAGGGGGAAAGCAAGGGGAGGGAAAGGGGATGCAAAAATGAATTAAGATGTGTTATGTCCACGAACATGTGATTGCCCACAATGAATATAATTATTATGTACTGCAAACATATAATCATAAAAATGCTACACAGTGTCTGGGGGAACTACTATGTCATGATGATAACTTTCTCCATGATAAGTGGCTGCTTGTGCCTTGAGCCTAGTGCCATGCAGAGAAAGCAAAGCTGAACACAGGTCCTGGCCTGGCCTCTGCAGTGACTTGGGTATGGGGGGAATTGCAAGTTTCACAAATGAGACAGGCTCTGGAAATTAATATGCATTAGGAAGGCATCAGTAGGAAGTAAAACTTGAGGTTGCCCTGGAAAAGGGAGCTGTTTGGCTGATGCATAAGCTGGGGGGTACTGACACAGAAAAGGAGAAGAAGATACTGGATAAGGAAAAAAAGATAGTCTTATTCACAGGAATGGAATAGAATTTGGGTCTTTCAGAAGATGAGATTAAATGAGATGGATTAGACTGATAGAATTTTTCCAAACCATCCTTATACAGAGACATCCTGGCATTTGTTTGAGTGTTTTTTGAGTTTCCATCAATGTGTTTCCTCATAATACATATGCCAACATTTAAGTGGATCGGAGACAGAAACCCAGATTCATGGGATCACTTTAAGGAGACAGAGATACATGTTTCTAACCATGCAGCTATTTGGCTACATTGAGGTTCCACTTAACAGTATTACCTGGATTTAAGATAATCCTTAGAGGATTTTGATTCCATTAAAAAGTTTGAACATAGGCTAGATGCAATCCTTGATTCCACCTTTAATAAAATATAAAGGGAGATGGCTGCACACACACCAGCACCCTGGAATACTAGGTGGTTAGAAATAACTTTTGGTTGGAATGCATTCAGACAAAGAGGAATGCGTTTGAAATCATTAGGTGATGTTTCCAGTGGCTTGGGGTAGTATAGCTTCCTTTTTCCTTTTTCAGCATGCTGCAAAACAAAAGGAAACAAACAAACAAAGAACAAAACAACAAAAACAAATTTGTATCCAATAGAGCCTTACAGAAGCATTGGTTCTTTCTAGGAATCACAATATATCGAGGCATGGTATTGCTCACTGTTATCTGGTTTGCAAGCCAGGGAAAAGCTTAATGGCATCTATCAAGTGGCAAATACTGCACTGGTTGCTTCAAAGTTAAATGGAAAAAGAAGGACCCTGTTTTTGTTAAGGAGACAAGGATAAACCTCTGAAAAAAGTAAAATATTACACATTAAATGTGTTGTGCTGTAATTGCACTTTCTGTGGCATGTTAGACTTCTCAGAGTAGTGTTTTCAATTATCTTCATGATATTAGCCATATATGACATGTTTACTATGTGCCAGACATTGTAATGTATTAGTGTAGTCAGAACAAGCTTTTTAAATTGATTAGAAAACAGGCTCTTGGAGGTTGGCTTCCACAGGGTCTCATCCTTAATGACCTACTCTTCTTAACCCTTTCTCCTGGGCCAGTCTACAAGGATGATACTAACACATGTACCTTCTGCCATTAAAATGTCCCTCACTTACTATTTTTATTGGCCCTTTATATTGGAAGAAGCAGGATGCTTTGCAAAAGTATATAATTTATTTAATACCCACCTAGGTTTAGAGAGGCTTGGTAGATTCTATTAAAAAGTGAAGAACTTGGGCCAGGGATTTAGCTCAGTGGTTTCGCTGCCTGCTGCACAAGCGCAAGGACCCGAGTTCAATCCCCGGTACCAAAAAAAAAAAAAAAAAAGTGAGGAACTTAAGGAGATGGAGCTAAGACAAGACATTTTCCTGTGGTCTGTACCAGTGCAGTCTGCTTGGGCCACGTGGTGACTGATGACTGATGTGTGTATGTATGAGTGTGGCTGTCTAAGTGCATTGGGAAATAGACTTTGAGACAGTTTGACAAGGAAAGTTTATTACAAGTCCTATATACATTTGCAAGGGTGTGGCAAAGGAAGGAGTGGGCATAGGGAAGTTCCCTTGTATTTCCTTGTCAATGAGGGGTCCTTGCTGATTCTAAAGGAGGCTCTGGAGTTGGGATGGCCTCTTAGAATTGTCCCATATTCTTCAGCACAAGGACCAGACCTTACTATCCCTTCAGCAACCAGATTCTCACTGTCCCATAGGAGGGTCCATCATCTTGGATGAGGTCGTTTCCTGTAGCTGAAGGTAACCCTCACTTAGGAACTCCTCTGTGAGTCAGCAGCACCCCACACTCTTAGCATCTGGGGGTTGGACAGTCAGTCCTGGGGATCTTGGTGTAGCATCTCAGTGTGTACATTCCATCTCCTGTGTCACTAAAATCCACTTATTGCTTATTGTGAATTCACCCTACCCAGGAGGACTATCTATTGAAGTTTTGTTGGTCTTGTTTGCCAGGAACTAACAAGTGAAGGTTTAGGAAGAACCCTACACCACTTTTTGCCACTACTGATCTTGTGGCTGTCTAGTTGAGCTCACGGCTCATTATTGCACTTCTTTACTACTCATTCTTGATTTTCTTTAACTCTGGCTAGTTTTGGTGCTGGTCCAGGTGGCTTACCTGGTGTAAGTATCCAAAATCCCATTCCCAATCCTCAGCCCCTGGTTACTGTGCCTTCTCAGGCTATGGCTGCTGCTCTTATCCATTTGCCAGGTAATGGTGAGAATGGGGTCATCAGGGGACTCCCTGGTGGAGCACCTGATTTCTGAGCACAACTTTGCTATTCCTGTTATGTAGCAGAAGGCAAGGATCACTTGTCCTTGCCAGGGCAGTTAATTCCTCTACCTTTCTGCTAGAGTGTTGGCATGAAGACTGGCAAGTTACTGGGCAGCAGCAGTAAAGTTCAGGGGGATTCTTAGCTGGATCCCCAGGTAGAATTATTTCCCCTTTGGGAATTAGGATCTTTAGACCATGGACCCTAAACTTGTGTGGATAGCGAGCATCAATATCCCTAGTCCTCAGTCTTGTGTTTGAGGTCCCATATCTAGTCTTTGCCCTTCCTGATGTTCCCCCTTGCCCAGCTACAGCCTACTTTCCTCTGGGTCTTTCTCTCCCACACTTCCCTCTTTCCTGTGCTGCTTCCAATATATTTGCCCTGTTTGGATTGCCCTCTTGACTCTTCTGTGTATTGAAATATTACTTAACCGTCTCCTCCATTCAGCCTCTTGGAGTGGATTCACTCCAGTGACTTCTCCTTTCCCCTTTTCTTGTTCGTATCAAACAGTCAGATTCATGGCTAGTTAGCATAGGATAGCTCTCTTCAAACTTCACTTATTTATTTCTCATTTTGCTATATAAAGTTTAGGCTTCTAAAGAGTAGCAATCACAGTCCTCAAAAAATAAAGTACTGGCTCAATAAGCACTTTTTCAATAATTATAATTGTATCTATTTAAACCTTTCAGCAAATTAACAAGGAAGTCCCTTTGTAGAGAATCTTGAGAGTGATTCAGGGTGACTTTGGCGACATCATGTTACTTCCCTGGCCTCAAATTTAATCAGACATAAATTATAAGGTTGGATTTGATCCCTGAGGTCCCTTCCAGTAAGAAAAATATATGGTACTATAAAATATGAGGCAATCATTCATATTCTCTTGATCTGATCTTTGCATAGCTGGTCACCTCATAACACACATATATGACCCTAACTTTTAATTTTAGACAGTGATAGATGTAAGGAAGCATTATTTCCCTTTCTCCCTTCTATCTTTCTTTTTCTTCTGTATTTGTTCATTGTCTGTCTTCCCTAACTAACATGAGCTCCAGACGGTCACAGTTCATGTTTTATTCACATTTAGTGCCTGGCACATAGTAGGTGCTCTGATATTTTTTCAAAGAATAAACAATTCAACTGGATAGATCCAATTATTCTTGGACTGTTAGAAGTCCAGACTGCTTACCACTGGAGGAGTTCTTATAGTTCATCACATTTTCCATCCAGAACTGCACATATAAGATGTAACTGAAAAATACAGTGAACGTTTAAATTTAAAAAATTGTATCACAGTAAAAGACACATTACCATTAATTTCCTTCAAAACATCCCCCCAGACTTTGAACACACATATCCCATTGTTCTTGCCACTTTCTGAAGAGGTTCTGGAGGTTCTTTTCCGTGAGTGTCTTCAGTTGCACTGTCTTGACTGCCTCGATGTCCTGAATTGATTAAAAATTTTTACCTTTCCTGGTCATTTTGACTTTGGGAAAGAACCAGAAGTCATACAGTGCCAGATCCAATGAATAAGGTAGACGAGAACACACCATAATGTTTTTAAAATCTTGCCTTTCCCTCGCACTTATCAGCAGCATTCAACATGTTTCAACATATTTTGATCACACCTTGTAAAGACACTCGTGAAAGAGGACTTCCAGAACTGCTTCAGAATATGGCAAGAATGATGGGCTAGGTGTATTTGAAACAAGTGGGTATATTTGAGGGGAATTAATGGCAATGTGTCTTTTACTATAATAATTTCTTTAAAAAATTTAAACACATACCATATATATATATGTATACTTTTGGTACCGGGGATTGAACTCGGGACCTTGCACTTGTGAGGCTGGTGGCCGAACCACTGAGCTAAATCCCCGGCCCTTACATACCATATATTTTGATCAGTCCTCGTAAGTTGGTCTGGCTAAATGGCAAGAAGTGCCATAGCACCTTCCACCCCTTAGCCATCATGTTTGCTATGCTTGTTGTCCCTCATACCTTTAAGTTAGTGCAGTGGATCCTCACAGTCCTAGCTTCAGGAACCATATATGATGATGGCTCCTGCCTGATGGAGATGATTTGGGGATTTATTTAAATATATGTTCTTTGGATTAGTCTTGCTTCAAAGCAAGTTTGGAATTTAGCAAGCCTTGTTGAAGTCTTTTCATCTCCCACAGGCTGGTTTATTGTGATGTTTGGTTTACATGGTCTCCCTCCACTAGGCTGTTAGCTCATTTGAATAGTGGTTTATTCCTTCTGCAGTGCTTAATTATTTTCAAAGAAAAATAGCATTTGCCATTGAGTAGAGCTGCAGACCTTGCTCTGGTGGGATTCTGGAGATAAAATAGCTCTGCAGATGAAGGATTATATGAGGTCCAGGACAAGTGGAATTCAGGATCTTTCTGAAATTTAGTGCTTTGGATAGGGTGGTTTTCTAGGTCATGAAGGACATCTAGGATTGAAACAAGAGTCAATCTCAGTCAAGTTGTAGAATAAAGGTAAGGGGAGAGTGGGAAGAGTGATGAATATATATCAGGGGCTGTGTTGTGTACAATCATTTCATCTAGTCCCATGGCAAAACAAAGGAGGAAAAATAGTACTTATCAGCTTAAATGCCTACCAGTGAGTAGGCTGAGCCAATCACTAAGCATAGACCTGACTAATCAATTTTTCTCACCATGGAGTGTCCAGAACAGTCCTTAGTACTTAGGAAGTGTTGAATGAATGAATGAATGAATGAATGAATATGGGCCAAGTTTGTCTTAGATCTGTGCTGTTTCCACCCTGATGTCCCTGTTCCTATTCCAGACCTGTCAGCTATCTAGATCCCCGCACTGATGTTGGTGCTCCCCATGGTTTGCTATTCTCTCTCCTCTCTGATCCATCTTTCACTTGCATACTCAGCTCTCCATCTTTCTAGGCCTTCTGGTCCTGTTCTTGCTCTTTTCAGGACCCTGTCTTTGCTAAGAGGCTGGTAAAATAACAAGCACCTCAATGTTTGTGGTATTTTCTGTGCACTTAGGTTGAATGAAGTAGAACTGAGAGGCAAACCTAGGAGCCACAAGTTCTTGTTTGGGATATAGAACTTGGAATTTAAGGATATTCTAGCTGTGAGGAAGAAATCATCAGGTGACAAAGACCTTCAAGGTTTTGAATCTGAAGAGTGAAAAACTTCTCTGAACTCTTCTTAAGGAAGGGTTTAATGAATAGGATAGGGATTTTGTTTTCCTATCTTTAAGAAAATTGTGAGTCTGTGTATAATGATCTACTCTATCATATAATGATCTACTCATCATAATCAGGGAGGTGTAATTGCCAAGTTTTAAAGCCTTCATGGCTCCCAGCCTAGCACAGTGATATTCACTTCCCCTCCCTTTCAGCCTTTTGGTGGAATGGCTTCCTGGATCTGAGGAAGGGACCCAGCCCCGGAGGGTGGCCATGCCTGTTTCTTTCCAGTACAAGAATCCATCCAATAGTGCTAATGATATTATCTTGAAAATTTCATCTCTTCCTATTTAGTTGCTTTCAGATGAGTAGTGATGACAAATTCTCTTCTCCTTGGTAACATCCACCCCAACCTCTGTTTAGCTCACAGGAGGGCAGACTCAGTCTTCTGCTCCATCCTGGTGCTTCAGTTATTAGGCCTACAGAGGGTTAGTTGTGCTAGTAGCTCTGGTCAGTAGAGGTAAAACATAAAAGACAGTGTGATCACAATAGTCCTTGCTAGCCGATGACCCTCTGCCTCTGGTCCCCAAATTTGTAACGGTGGGTAAAAGATACAAATATGAATCCTAGTTTTTGGTTGATTGTGATAAAAGTCCAGCAGTCTTTGCCTCTGGGGCTCTACATTTCATCTAGAATTTCAACTGTATGTTCAGTGACTGTAAGGACCCTTGGAAAAAAATCTGTGTGTGTATGCATAGTGCATATATGCATGCATGCATCTGCCTGTGATAGGGACTTGGGTAGGGTAGGGCGTTATAAAGAAAGAATGCTGAGATACAGATTTTTCTATAATTTACAAGGAAGAGCCACTCGAAAAATTTGCAGTCCTCAAGGAAAGTTGATGCATACATTATAGCCATGATCACTAGATTTGATTAGTCATCAAAGATGGAGCCTAACTTTCAAATATTCTTTTTCTGGATATAGTAGCA
The DNA here is from genome assembly GCF_000247695.1 of Heterocephalus glaber. The sequence goes on along the minus strand of NW_004624792.1, from coordinate 2,918,545 downwards.
TTCAGTCTTTACAGAATGCCTACTGTGTGGACAGTCCTATTGCTGGTTCTACATAGAATGCATTGTCTAAATCACATGTGAGTTTGAGATTGACTAGAAAAGTCAGCAATATCAATAAAATAACAATAACTAGCTGCTTTCATTGATTCCTTATTCATTAGCTAGGTTCTGTGTAATTTACATAATATCCTCTGCCTCTACCACTGTAAAGTGGTATATTATCAGAGGTTCTAGGATATTATCCTTGCAAAGTGGATATTATCAAAGGTTCTAGGACCAGTATGTGCCATAACTGGGATCAGAGCCCAGTGATTCTGACTGTATAGCTTTGATTCTCTCCGTGAAGCCAACTCCTCCCCATAGGAACAGGGACAGAAATCAGAAGTTCGCAGAAGCAACTTGGTTCTGAAAACACTAGAACAGTCTGATCTACATGGCCTCATGAGCTCGCCAGATCTTATGGAATAACTGTAGTATAGCTAGATATCCTGGAGGACATGTTTCCTTGGCTACATAGTACAAGGAGTAGAAAATTCAAATTGGTGGGGAAATGAACTTGGCCTTGACTTAGATTTGATTTACTTAGGAATCAGACAAAACTGACAAGTAGAAATGCTATGCTCCTTCTTCTCCCACCCCTTTCTCATTCAGTAAGGAGAAAGTCTAAATTAAAGGAAGTAACAAGAGTCTACTACACCTGGTCTCTTTTTGCCTTTGCTGAGGTAGGAAAGCCAGTCTCCCTGTTCATCTTCCTCCCTCCTCTCAGACTAGTGTTTCTATCCTGTACTTTGTGGTTTTCATTTAACGAATGTTAATGAGACAGCATTGTAATCACCGGGTTTTGTAAATATCTCATCCGCAAACTGGACCACAAAACCCAAATGAGCCAGCTGAGCATCTATATTCCATGAGCCAATGTTTTCCCCACAGTCTTAACCAAAGGATGTCAAACGTGTACTTGCTTTGAAGCTGTTGGGCCCATGGGTGTTAGATGCTGAAGACAACTGCTGTCTGCCTGGGCCAACTCAAGTGGCTTGCTGGGTATGAGCCTCTCACACGGTCCTGGGTGATGTAAGGGATTTAGGCTTGATCAATTATACCCTTTTCAAGTTAACGCTAGAAAAATGAGAAATTGATTTTTTTGACGCAACAATATTTTAGAAATTCAGGATATAAAAATGGGATTTGACCTCTCTTATCAAGTCAGCTATCATCATGATGATTACAGTTCACAATTATGCCATATTTTGTATGTCATGGCCCAATGTGATCAGCTTGTCAGATTTGTTTGGGAGAGGATACTCAATCCTCTGGATGATGAAGCATCCAGCTGTGACTGCTTCGTGGGGCGAGGGAAAGAGGCTGGAGGATCTATCTTGTTCAGCAAATCTGTTAGAGCGAGCATCCTCAGACACGGGCATCAGACCCTAATGACCCTGCTTCATCTCCACAGAGACCTAGTAGGCAAAAGATATATTGAATACTTTCTCTGAAATCTTAGATTTGTAACTGGTATTTCTTGGTTTTACCTAATGAACTTGTGTGGTTATAATCAAATTATAAGCAAATAATGTGATTTTTCAATAAATAAAGATTATTCCTTGGGCTCCCTTCGGCAGCACGTATACTAAAGATTATTCCGGTTTGTGAACTTAACTGATGGGTTAGATAGTATTTTAAAGATAGGACTGAGACTTCCTTTCTCATTTCTATATCCACAGCACCTGACACACTGCTTGGTCCATAGAATGGGCTTAATATATACTTGTTGAATGTAAATAAATAATCTTTCAGCCTTGGAGCTGTCTAAAGAATATTCCATGAGATTTTCTATTGCTGCTAGTAATATGAAAGAAATTCACATTTAAAAATTTTCCAGTGAAAAAATGCTGTTCACTTTGAGTAAGTGACTGTTTACAAACACTTGAGTGACCTAGTAAAAATTTCCTGTTAATGAAACAACAAAAAAAATGAATATAATGGAAGGAGAACATGAGAGCCTGTGTTAAAGAGTACACTATAGAGACATCAGCAAGCCCAACCGCTCTCTGATGAGACCCTGAATAGCCATAACTTGAAGTTTCTTAGGGTTAATTCAGATGCTTAGCTATTTTTCTCAATGCTATTTCTTTAATCACTGATTTAAAGTGTCATTGTAATCATGTACTGAATTCTTGGATTTGCTTTCAGAATTTCTGTTCAAGAACTGAATATGTTGATTTTTCTGCCTCCTCATTCATGAATAATACACCTTAAATTATAATAACTTTTTTTATATGTTTTAAAATTTTAAAAAAATTTTTTAAATTTATTTCTTTTTTGGTACCAGGGATCGAACTCAGGTCCTTGTGCTTGTGCAGCAGGCAGCGAAACCTACTGAGCTAAACCCCCGACCCTATATGTTTTGATATCTGCCAAGCTTACTCATTCATTATCTTTTGCTTTTCAATAATTTGGGGGCTGGTTTTTCATGGTATTCTTTAGGCTGAACTTAATAGTCATTTGTCAAGTAAGTTGTTCTTTGGTTTGCTCTATGATTTTCCACCCCAAAATCTAGTGGGAGTTTTGATTGGTATTATGTTAAATTTCTATATTAATTTGTAGGAAAATTGATAAATTTATGATGTCATATCTCTCAGTTATATAGCTCCCAACAATACTATGGAGGCCACACAATACAACAGGGAAACAACTAGACTATGAATCAAAGCTTGTGAATTCTATTATCTGCCCAGTTGTAACAGAGTATCTGTCTGTACTGTGATTGTCTCATCCCTGAAGTTGAAAGATATATTCTTACAAATATGAGGCCTTATCCTGTATGGAGTTTTCCATGATTCATTATCCTTTTCTATTAAAATATGAGTGCCCTTTCTTCAATTTTAGGATTTTGTATCAGGAAAACAAAATGAGATTATTACACAATATATAGAGGACTTCTGATTCTGGTTAGGGTGTAAAAAATTGCAAGAGACCATTGCTTTGACCCCCCAAAAAAGAAGAGTAAACTAGATAATCTACAAAACTATAACTTTAAACACTCAATAACTAAAAGGTAGAAGCAACACAAGTGTCCATTAATGGACGCATGTATAAAAAATGTGGTACAAATACAGTGAAATTTACTCAGCTATAAAGAAGGAAATTCTGATATGTGCTACAATATGGATTAACCCTGAAAACATTATTTTAATTGAAATAAGCCAGTAATAAAGAACAAATCTTATATAATTCTATTCACGTGAGTCACCTACAGTAGTCAAATTTATAGACATACAAAGTAGAATGGTGGTTGCCAGTGGCTGGTGAGAGAGAGATTTGAGGAATTTTAGTGGTTACAGAATTTCTATTTGGGAAGATGAAAAATTTCTGTAGATGGAAGATGACGATTGGATAACAATGTAAATGTAGTGCCACTGAACTGTACACCTTAATATTTTCAAATGGTAAGTTTTATGTTATAGGTATATTTTGCCATAAAAATCAGAGACCTGAGGCCAGAAAAAAAATTAAAAGAAATATTATTCAGAAAGTGTTGAACTTTCTGAAGAATAAGGCAGTGGGGGGAAAAACATGATAAGAAGCCAATTAAACTTCAAGTAACTTTAACATTTGACTTTTATTGAGCTATAATTGACACACATAAATCTAAAATACTTAAAGTGTGAAATTTGTTAAGTTTTGACATCTTGTATATACTCATGAAATTTCCACCACTATCTTAGTTCATTTTGTGTTGCTAAAACAAAATATTTGAGGTTGAGTACTTCACAAAGAAAGATATTTATTTAGCTCACAGTTCTAGAAGTCCAAGAACAGGGTGCTGGCATCTGCTTGGCTTATGGTGAGGATCATGTGCTACTTCATCCATGGTGGAAACAGGAAAGGGAAGCAGGCCGAAGTGAAAGAGACCACAATGGTGAGAGAGGGAGCAGAGAGGGCTGAGAAAGCTGAATTCACTTTATAACGACCCTTTCTTGTGGTAACTAAATCACTCTTGTGGGAACTACATTAATTTATCCGTGAAGGCAGAGCCCCCCTGACAAAACTACCTATCACCTCTTCATTCTGTGACATTGGAAACTAAATTTCAACATGAGTTTTGGTGTGGACCTGTCATATCTTAGTCTTAGTAACTACCATCAAAATAACGTATGTATCAATGACCTCCAAAACTCTCTTGGTGACCTCTCCCACTTCTTGCCTCTCCACCGTCTATTCCCAGGAAACCAGTGATCTGTTTTCTTTCACTGTACCTTAGTTTATATTTTTAAGAATTTTATAATCATGCAATATGCACAGTTTTAGGTTTGGCTTCTTTCACTCGGCATGATTGTTTTGAGATTCATCTATGATGCTGAGTATTTCAACAGTTCATTCCTTTTGGTTATGGAGCAGTATTCTGGTATATGAATATGCCAGTTTTTAAAAGCCTATTTATTTGTTTATGAGCATTTTGGTTATTTCAAGTTCCAGGCTGCTACAAGTGGAGCTACTGTGAATATTTGTGAACTAGCCTTTGTATGGACATATGTTTGATATTCTTAGGTGAATACAAAGAAATGGAATAGGCAAATTATAGAGCAAATCTATGTTGACTTCTTAAAGGAACTGGTTAAGTGGGCTGGGGATTTAGCTCAATGGTTCTGCTGCATGCCTCACAAGTGCAAGGTCCCAAGTTTGATCCCTGGTACCAAAAAAAAAAGAATTGGTAAGCTGTTTTCTAAAGTGGTTGTACAAGTTTACATTTTTATCAGCAGTACATCAGAGTGCCAATTTCTCCATGTCTTCACCAACATTGGTAGATCCAGTCTTTTTAATTTTAGTCATTTAATGAGTATATAGTGACATTTTGTTGTTATAATTTGCTTTTCTCTAATGGCTAATGCATCTTTTCATTTGCTTATTCACTATCTGTATATCTTCTTTGATGAAGTATCTGCTCAAATCTATTGCCTTCAGTGAACTTTTAATGGCCACATGTGGTCTGACATGAGCAGTTAGTACCTTAAGGAGCCTAGTCACAGACCAGCTCTGCCCTCACCTATACATACTATCTAATGGGTTCCACTCAGTACATGGAAGCAGAACGCTATTAGTTTGTTAGGGCTCCCATAATACAGTACCACAAGCTGAGGGGCTTAAACAATAGAAATTTGTCTCTTAAGTCTGAGGTAATGGTGTTGTTGGGATTGGTTTTTCTTGAGCAATGAGAAAGAATCTGTTCCATGCTTTTCCCTGGCTTCTGTTAGTTTGGTGGTAATCTTTGTTGCCTTTGGCTTGTAGATGCATCACCCTATTCTCTGCCATGTTCACATAGTGGTCTCCTTGTTTGTATATGTCCCGATCTCCCCCTTTTTGTTGAAGGGCGCTAGTCATATAGAAATGGGGACCAACACTACTCTAGCATGACCTCATCTTGATTATGTCCACAATGTCCTTATTCTCAAATAAGGTCACATTCTGAGGTCTTCAGGGGAACAAGATTCAATCCATGCACACACCCAAGGCTGGGAGAAGGAAGGCTAAGAGAACCTCCTCACCTTCCCAAGGCATACTTCCCCACAAGCAAGGTTATTGCAGTACAGGCTCCAGGGGGTGCAAATGACATGAGAGAAGCCTACCTAAGGCCCTCTGGGTCTTCTCTGAATGTACCACAGCATCCTTCTGAAATATGGGGCTGAGACTATTGGAGGGATATTGTTCTTTATAAGAGGAAGTACCTGCTGAATGTAGGGAAGAGGCATGAGAAACACCTGTGGGCATTTTGGACCTTCACTCAGTGCATTGCAGTGGCCCCCAGAAGGCTGGGGAGAAGCATGGCTGGGGGGTGGGGGGGGGAGAGAGATTTCAATGTATATAAAGCCAAGGGAAGAACTGAAGACCAAAGAAAACTTCCTAGCTCTCCAAAATTTATAGCAGAGCTATAAAGAAGAGAGAGTGCCAGTGATTTCAAGAACTAGTGGCTGGGCTTCCAAGCATTCTCAGGATTTGCAAGGGCTCAGATCCCAAGACCTGCCAAATGGAATGTCTTGATCCTCTCCACAAAACTTCGGAAGCCAGTTGATAAACTGAATATAATTGAAGATATAGAAAAGCCCAGATTCAGTTCAACTCTAGATGAAATCGGTTTGGTTCCCTATCCTACAGCGTGAAACAATATGCCCCTTTCTGGGTAAATATTCACTTTAATTTCCACCACTTAAAAACTACACAATGTCTACCATGCAAAAATACTATAAGATCTGTGGAGAAGCAAGATAATATGATCCGTGGTGAAGAGAGGGATCTGTAATAGAATTAGGCCCAAAGAAGGAACAGAGTTAGAATTACCAGACAGGGACTTTAAAGTAAATATGGAAAATTTATTAAAGAAACTAGTGGAAAAAGTGGACAACATATGTTAACACATGGAAAGTTTAGCAGAGAGATAAAAAGTATGATAAAGAAACACAAGGAAAGGCTAGAAAGAAAAACTACTGTATCAAAATTTAATTGACACATTTAATTGCATACTGAATACAGCAGAGAAAAGAGTAGTGAACCTGAACTTTCACTTTATCTCTTTTTAGTGATAAAGGGAGGATATATTGCAATGATCAATTCATCAAGGAGATTTACTATTCCTAAGTGTGCATACACCTAATAAGTGAATTTAAATATTATGATATAAAATTGACCTTTCTGAAGGGAGAAATGGTGAAAGCTATAGTCACAGATGGTGATTTTGTAGCCTCTCAACAATTGACAAGAATGGTAGGGAAAAAGCCAGTAATGAAGTATAAGTATTGAGCAAAATTGTGTTCTCTGAGCTTCCAGGATCTGTGGTTTTGTGTCACTAATTTTATGAAGTTCTCAGCCACTATTCCTTCCAATATTTCTTCTGTATCCTTTTCTCTTTCTTCTGGTATCCAAATTATGCATGTGTTCCACCTTTTGATGATGTCTCATGGTTCTTGGGTGTTTGTTATTATTACTATTTTTTATTCTTTTTTAATTTTGTATTTCACTTTGGGAAGTGTCTATTGATCTATCTTCAAGCTCATTAATTCTGTTCTTGCCTGCGTTCAGTTTACTGATGAACCTGACCAAAGCATCCTTCATTTATGCTGCAGTATTTCTAATTTTCAGAATTTCCTTTAAAAAAATAATTGGTAGATCAATTCCTTAAGTTGACAAATAAAAATTGCATACATTTATCATGTAAAATGTGTTGTTTTGAAATAGGTATATATCGTGGTAGAGATACTTACACACCCATGTTTATTATGGTGCTATTCACAATTGCCAAATTATGGAATCAGGATATCTGCCTATAAAAGGATGAATGAATAAAGACGTGGTAAATATATACAATGGAGTATTACCCACCCACAAAGAAGAACAAAATCATATCATTTGCAGGCAAATGAATGGTACTGGAGATCATCATGTGCTATGGCTTGTATCTAGATGTCCCACCAAAGCCTCTTAGGTGGGATTTTTTCAGAGGTGGCCGAATTTAAAGTGTGTGATTGATTCATGGTGCAATCCTAGGCTCAAGAGCACTATGATTAAGGATGTGAGTGCTACCTGCCCTATGTAGTCTGGGCAAGATAAAAGGACAGAAAGACACTGTTAAGTTCCATTGCTTACTTGCTTTTGCAGTCTTTGCTGCCATGAACTGTTGCTCCTCTGCCATGTGCCACCCTGCCTTGGAGCCAGCCGATTATGGACTGAAACTGCTACAAATTGTGAGCTAAATAAAACCTTTTCCCCTCTAACTTTGGATGCCGGGTATTTTGTCTTAACAATGAGAGAAAAGTAACTAAGAACAGACTCAGAAAGGCATGGATCACATGGGTTTTCTCATATGTGGAATCTAGGGGGAAGAAAAGACATGAAAGTAGAAGGGAGACTAGTTGGTAATAGGAAAAGGGCCAGGAGGATCAAGAGAGGATGGGTATGACCAAATAATGTAATATGCAAGTATGACAATGTCACAAAGAAACCCATTACATTTTCCAGTTAATACTGCCTGTGCTACTAATTGTAATTTAAAAACTAAAAAATAGGTATATATTGTGTCATTGCTAAAGTCTGCTAATTGAAATATGTAATACCTCATTTTTTGTGGTGAGAATATTTTTTGATACTGGGGATTTTCTTAGTGATTTTTAATAATATAATACATTATTATAAACTACAGTCACCATGTTGTACAATAGATATAGATCTCTTGAACTTACTCTTCTTATTTAACTGAAATTTTATATACTTTGACCAGTATCTCACCGATCTCAACCTCAGCCTCCACCCCTGGTAACCATTATTCTGCTCCACTATTTCCTTTTGATTCTTTCTCAGCTTTCATCTCTATGAGTTTTCCATTTGTTGTAGCATGTTGTTTTCTTTTCTTTCTTTGCAATTCTCCATCCGATGTTTTGACATCTGTGTTTTGAGTGTGGCCCTAAAGCTCGCTTGTCTCTTCAGACTCGGGTTGTCTTTCATTCTATTTGGCCTTCTTCTTTCTTGAAAGCCAGATATATTGCCTTGGATTATAGGGGCTGAGGTAAATAGGCCTCAGTGTGAGGATTTGCATTAATCTACCTAGTCCTTGGGCTGGGTTTAATATTTACAGTGTCAGAAGCTTCCTCTTCTTCTAGCATCCTCGTTTTAGTGTCCTCTTGACTTTGGGCTTCCCTGAGTACTCTGCACAGAGTTCAGGGCCTGTGCCTCTTTCAGTTTTAAACTCTCTTATCTTGCGGGAATTCTTGGTGTGGTAGTAGGGCACCAGGGGAATATTTCTTAATCTAAATCTGAGCTTTTCAGTGGACATGTGTCTCGGGGATGTAACCTTCACAAATGTTTCTTCAGTGGTATTTCTTTTTCTTTCTCCCTCTAGCTCCTACTCTGTTCTCTGGTTGTAGCACTCCCAAAATATTTTCTTTGAACCTCTACCCTTATCTGTTGCACTTTTTCCCCTTTTAGGTGAGTCAGGAAAGCTATTGGAGGTGGGCCTGGGATAAATTCCCAGCTGGTATAAGGCTTTGGCAGTCTTTTCTCGTGGAGAATCTTACAGGTATATGTTACTATGATTACCCTTTTCCTCTTCGTCCCATTAGCTGCATGATTACTTTGTTTTCTTTTATGAAGCACAAGAATAGGCAAAATAGTCCATGGGTCTGAAAATCTCAATGTATTTTTCCTCTGAGGTAGGAGAACCAACTGAAGGGGACCCAGTGGAAATTTCAGGATGGATGGGAATGTTTTATATGTTGTTTGGAGTGCTAAAATTCATGGAACTAAACACTTATGATCTGCATACTTTGTTATATGTAAATTATACTTCCATAGGGGGAAAATCCAGCCTGTATAGAGGAAACACATGTAATGTTAGCAAAACATCTGTAATCGTGAAGATAACAGTGAATTGAGATATTAGTACAGTATGGATGACTCTCTGGGGAAAGGTTAGTTAGCACTATCACCTCACCTAGTGAGCTGGCATCTGTCATTTACTTTTCTGTGTTTTGATTCCCTTTTCTTTGAAAGAAGTGGCTGAAGTGGATTACCAATAAACAGGGTGATCATAATATTATGTATTGCCCAAATTATGACATTCTTGAGAGAGACATTCTTGAAGTTTTGCCAGGACATAATAATGCCATGACAAAAATCATAAAGTGCTCCTGTCCTGGACAAATAGAGATGAACAGTTGTTCTATCAGTGTTACTATAATGTTCAACATCATACGAAGCGACAGAGGCAGTAGTCTGGACCTAGGAGTTGGATATTGTGAGTGATCACACTCTAATCTGGTGCCCTGTCAGTTTCTGGCAGCATAGCCACTTGGGGGGTAATGAGAGAGGTTTTCGAAAGGCTTCTTGCCCTTCAGTAAATGGGCTGTTGCCTCCCATGCTTGCTTAATAATACTTTCTAATATGAAGCCATGGACGTTTCTAGATTAAAACTATTGTTGAGATGAAGCTAATTTTTCAATAGGATGAAAAATGGATCCTACTTTCCCCTGCTCTTAAACTGTGGAAATAATGGGTCTCCTTTACAACACTCAGTTCTTTTCTCCCCAGTCTTTGGCGGCTACCACTTACCTGTATTTATGAGACGTAGAGATTGTAAGCTATCAAAGTCACCTCTGTGCTTGCCAAAGCTCTGAAAAAACTGAAGAAAAGATCTTCAGTGACTAGGTTCAGCCATTCTGAAACATTAGAGTATCAAGGTGATAAAATCCAACTTTACCAAAATAGGCATATGACTAGAATTTGGTCCTAGAAAGCATACAATGAGTAATGTACATTTGTACGTAACAGCAATAGAGAGTAAAAGCAACAGAAAGTATTTAGGAGGGCACCAGAAAATGTTCCAGAAGTTAGTGAACCTCCCTAGGGTTCTGGCCATGGGAGGAAAGTGGGATTTAGGTGAAGGAATAGGTACCCAGTTCAGAGTTAGGGAAACAGAGACTCATAAATAATTACATTTATTTATACATAAATACGATCTCTTAGAGCAGAAAGCAGCCATTCAATTTCCATGCTTCTAAATAGGATGGCTTTATCGTTGAACATGCCCCCAGGGTATCTATCATGGTCTAATATCCAGAGGATAATTCCTGTCCCATCTCTGCCCTGGGAAGGCTGGATTGCATAATGGTTAAGAGCATGGATTATATCAGCATGACCTTGGGACATTAATCCTAACCATACAGAATGGTATGGAGGATAAAGTGAGACAATGTGTATAAATCCTGTAGCAAAATCCCTCCTACATAGTTCCATAAATTCCACCACTAAAAAGTTAGTCTCCTTAACCCTTTTTGGGCTTTTGAGTTTGTTTGGCAGTCTGGTCAATGCCTGTAGACCACACCACAAAAAATTTAAAATGCAATTATATTGCATATAACTATCTAAATATTCTTAGATAAGAAATTCAATGCACACACACACACACACAGAGAGAGAAAGAGAGAGCAAAATAGAAGATAGATAAATAGAAAGTAAGGAAATCTTTATCAAATGGATGAAAGGGATGAGAAATAGAGGGAAGGGAAAGAAAGAGAGGGAAGGGGGGTATAAAAAAAAGAATTGAGGACTGGGGATGTAACTCACTGGCACCATGCCTGCCTGGCAAATGCAAGGTCCTGAGTTCAGTCCCCTCACACACACACACACACACACACACACACACACACACACTCTCTCTCAAAGAATTGAAGGGAAAAATGATGAAAATAGAGCTTTTACAAATGAGAAGGGGGCCAAGAGTTGGAAGGAGCAGGGAGGGAGGGGGAGAGAATGAAAAAAAATTAAGATGTGTTATGTACATGTACCAACTGCCCACAATACATGTAATCATTAAGTACAACAAACGTACTAATAAAAAATTAAAACCCATGCACTAGTAATATGTACTTCTTCAGTGCGTTAAATAAGATCTACTTATTTCAAAATAGTGAAGCATATATGGTATTTAAAGATATTTGTGGAAATTTAATGTATTATGAAAATATGTGGGATTTCTTTTGGTAACCAAGTCACAGATATTGCTAATATCATTTTTGTTTTTTGCCTTTCACAATGGAAGGAAATTAGTAATTTAGTCAGGGGTTAGTCAAAATAAAGATGTAATTTATTTCCCATCCAGTTCCATAGATTGCTTGAATTTTATCTAGGTTGATCTACTGTCATGGTTTGCCTGGGATGAGGGGTTTTTCCAGGACTCAGGACTTTCAGGTAAAAGTCACGATCACATCACATCACAATCTTCGGGTTAAGCACACTAGCTCTGGAAGCTTTGTGGAAAGATGTAAATTTCTTTCTCAAAGGCAACATATTACAGAATTATTCCCTTTTCTTCTAAAAGGAGAAATTAGAATTAGCTTCATTTACCAATTTACCAAGTGATATATTTCTTTGAAATCTACTTTGCTTTAATTTTTTTCCCTTTTGATTTTAATTTCCAGTGCACCCCATTGTGTTTCCATTGTTGCTGCTGAAATTCTGACAACTTAATTACTAATTACAGCACAACAGTGGTTATTTCAAATCTAAGCTATTGCCTTTTGATCAGTAGCCAGCAAGTCACATAAATATGAACTCAAAGTACAGCACAAGGTGGGCTTAGAAATGCCTGGCAGGCCACTGAAGCCAGGGGTGGAGGAGGCAGTGCTGACAGGATTGTAGCAATCTGAAAGTGTACTGTGATTCTGATGCCCTGTGCTCTCTCTCTCTCTCTCTCTCTCTCTCTCTCTCTCTCGTTACCATTTACAAGCTATGTGACTTAGGTGAAGTAGCTCGCTCTTCTGAAATTCCATTTAATGTTAATTTTCTTTGGTTTCCAACCTGGGAAGCACATATTTTTTGTGCCCTATTCACCTAGAGCACCATCCCTTGTCATCCTCTTTCTAGATGAAGGAATGAATGGAGGCTAGAGTTGCTTTGACCAAAGTGTTTACCCCTTCTTCCTCAACTTGAACCAGAAGTCAAGCATCCATTACTTATGGCTCATGGAGCTATTATTTCCTGATCTGCAGGCTTCTTGTAGGAATAACGTGGAGTACGATGGTGCACCATGAGCTCAGAACATCATCCAGCCCAAGTGGATATTTTGGATGACTCTCTGTGGAGATTGATACATATATATTATTTGTAGCTATAAAATTGATTGATTTTTTTGTAACTAGAGATTGTAGCTATAAAAGTATGTGAGCCTATTGGTTTTTTTTGTTTTTTGTTTTGTTTTGCTTTAGCTCCTCTTGTTGAACATTTTAGCTGATAGATGAAGACACCTTACTTGGGGTCCCAGTACTTCATCCAGGCAGGGTGGTTGCTTACAGATGGGACTAAGCCCTAGGTGAGATTTGAAGGGAATTTTGTCATGTTTTTATTTGCATTCTGAATAAGGTTTATTTTGGGAGGAGGAGTAGAGGGAGGAAGAGCAAAATAACCAAAATTTTTACAGATCATAAAAAAGAAATGTCCATTGGAGAAAATTTAGAAAATTATAGAAAAGTACAAAAATTTGTACCTATTCCCAGTAGTCTGGATACAATATAAGGGACAGGAAGAGGTCCGTCAGGTCCCTTGCCTTGTTTCATTGCTACCTTCTGCCCACCATGAACTATTCTCTGTGATGCCACCCTGCCTTGGAACCAGCCAATTATGGACTGCAACCTCTATGAACTGTAAGCCAAATAAACCTTTCCTCCCTTAACTTTGTCTCAGCAAAGAGAGAAAAGCAACTAAGACAGTAAGGGATGTGAGAGAAGTGTCATAACTGAATATCAGAGGGTGGAAGGATTTCTGGATATATCTACTCATGAGAACTATATGCAACATTAAGTTAGCCTCATGCTGAAGTTAAGTGGTGTGTTCTGATTCCTCCAAGAAATATACTTTTTAAGAAAAGCAATAATAATCACTACAGAAGTTTTTGGCTGGACTTGGGACAGACTGACCACTGAGAAGTAAATTCTCCTACCTGTGGCTGTTTAGTGCAAAAATGCCATTGAGCCATACCATCTTCCTACATCTGGGCCCACCTGAAACACTTTCTTTTTTCTTTTTTTTGGTGCCAGGAATCTTTTGACAGAAATGATACTGCCAAGGGGCAGGGGTACTGGGCAAGGATTTTATAGATAGGGCTCTCTGAAGAACAACAGGCTAAGTCTGTGCAGTTGTGCAACCAACTGACACTTTCTGAATACGTCCTGTGAGTCACAGTGGAGGAAATGGGGAGATATGGGGAGGGTCCTTGTCCTCAAGAAAGCTACTTTAGTTGGGTTATGATGTACAGAGCAGATATACACAAAGCAAGAGGAGCTAAAGAACAAAGAAGTGGCAAATACAAAGAATGCCATTGATGAAGGATTTTAGGTTCAGGCAAACAATTCATGTCAGGATGAAGGAATAGTGAGGAGAATATAAGCCCATTTGGGGAAGATGGAGACTAGCTGGACATCAAAAGGTTAACCGGAAATAGTTTTTATATGCACACTGTCAGTAACATTTGTTTCTGGAACTCTGAAATCTAAATTAAGCTATGCTTTTATAATAAGTAGATCTACAGTTATCAGTGGTTTTATAACAGAAGTTGATTTGGCTCACTTAGATACTCTTGTACTTATTTATTTATTTTTGTTTGTTTGTTTGAGACAAGTAGTTCTCAAACTACTCTGTAGTTTTCTCTGTAGTTCGGTTGAACTTACTATGTAGCCTAGGCTGGCCTGGAACTCACAGCGATCCTCCTCCCTCAGCTTCCTAAGTGCTGGGATTATAGGCATAGGCTACCATGCCTAGCTTCACTTAGACACTCTTTGAAATGAAAAATCATGAATAGCTTTTAGCAGGTGCCATTTTTCTATGATACCACCAAGAATCTGCCCACTCTGGCTTTCTGCCTCTCTGTCCATAGCCACTTTCTCCCTAATCACAGGAACTCAGCTCCTTCTCCTTTCCTTCCTTCCTTCCTTCCTTCCTTCCTTCCTTCCTTCCTTCCTCCCTCCCTCCCTCCCTTCCTTCCTTCCTCCCTCCCTCCCTCTCTCTCTTTCTCAATTCTACCTTCTGTTTTTTCCCTTGGGCTGCTTCTTTGTGTCCCTACACTGGCACTGGAGGAGGTCAGATTCCTAATTCCCAGATCCTGGACTTTTTCTGATAATCATCTGATAGTCCTTTTTGTATGGGCTGCCTCAGTCATTTCCAAGGACCTGGCTTAGGCTTGGGGACACCATCGCACATCTGAGATTATGGCTTGCATATCTCAAGGGTGATCTCTGCTTATAAAACAAGGCAAAGTTTGGAATTGGAGTTACTTAATCGCTATAGGGCAGAGAAGGGGCACCAAGATGGGAGCTTCATGGAAGGGGGTATGGGGTCAATATGTGAGGATGGTCAGTGTAGGTAGAGGAAAATAAATAAAGAGGACTTTTCTGAGACAGAATGCTGGGACCATGTCTTGAAAGCCTCATAGAAAAATGGCAGTCAATTTGAGACACTATAACAAAATATAACAAAAATACCATAGATTGAATAGATTATAAACCAAAAAAAGAAATATTATTTCTCACAATTCTGGATGTTACAAAGTCTAAGATCCAGGTGTTAACAGAACTTCAGTGTCTGGTGAAGGGCAACTTTAGGTTCATACATGGCTTGTTTACTTACTTATTTATTTATTTATTTAGAGACAGGGTCTCACTATGTAGTTCAAGCTGGCCTTGAATTCACTATGTAGCCCAGGCTGGCCTTGAATTTGTGGTGATCCTCCTGCCTCAGCCTCCCAAGTGCTGGGATTACAGGTGTGCACCACACCTGGCATACATGGTATATCCTCACTTGGTGGAAAGAGGTAAGGGTGCTTTCTGGGGTATCTTTGATAAGGGCTCTGATCCCACTCATGGAGGTTCTGTCCTTATTGCCTAATCACTTCCCAAAGTTTCCTCCTCCAGTACTATATTGGGGATTAGACTTCAATATATGAATTCTGGGGAGAGGGACACAAGCATTCAGACCAAGAAGACCATTTAAAGGGGAGTACCCACAACAGGCTGAGAGTCTAGGTATGCAATGTAAGAAACATAAGGGATAACAAAGATGAAAGAGAATGGTAAAGTTTTCTACTCCCTTGCCCCGGTTGGTAGTTTGTGAGTCTCTTCATTAGACTCTGTCTAGATCAACAGATCCCCCTCCTTTTATACCAAGGACTCACTAAATTGATCGCTTCCATTACTCTTTCTCCTTCCCCTAGTGTTTACTGGAACTATTGCACAGAAAATCCTCTCTCCTTGGGCTGGATCAGAGTGAGAAAGGATAAGCCACATAGTGCTCCCTGGCATGAGAAGATCATATCCTTGTCTAGACATCCAGGGTGGACAGATGTATGATGTCCACATGAAAGACACACAATTTTTTCTCCTAGAAATGTAGTGTGCAGGCAATCAGTCTACTCTTGACACACTTGAAGACAAAAGTTTTTTATATACAGTCCATTTTGAAGGACATAGTGCTTCCAAGAGGAGGTAATTGGTCTTGTGGCTGCTTTAGTTTCTAGTTTCCTATTGAACTCTGACTTTTTTCTCTTTTAAGTCACTCGATCAGCCTCTGCTGCTATCTTCTATACACTGTTAAAGATGGATTCAATGTGTCCCATTGTCGGAGAACAGAATCTCCGACTAAATTTCCACTTTTGTTCCCAACGGACTTGGTTTTCTGATTAGGTCACAAAGGTTTCTGTAAGCTAAATCAGATGCATTAGTGTTTGTGACTAAAGTTGTTTAGATCTATATCTATATATCTGTGATATGTGCCGCAAAGATGAGAATGAGTTTTAAATTGATCTTTAAGGTGTTGAACATCTGTGCCCACTGAAACAGTTTAGACATTTCTTCTGAACTTATCACTTTATGTCATAGGTTGGCCAACTTTCATATTTTCTCCATCCTTGTTTTTTCTTTCAGTGTGGTAGATGCATCACAGCCAGAAAACTCACTTACACAAGATCAATATCCCCAGCACTGAGCAGCTCCTTGGTGTGGGAAATGAGTTCTTGTCTATTAGAGATGTCATTAGAATTGTTGATTATGGAGAGAATGTTTGATTTGTTTCTGAATCTGTTGTTAGAAGAACATTCATTTACTGTCCACAGACAGTGGAGAGCTTTGTAAAATCTAATTAATTTGAGGACACAACTTCCACCACCCAATAATGCTGTTGGGCTTTTGTAGGATGAATTTGTTGTCACCTTGCAAGGGCTTTAATCACACCCAGAATGCATGTGGGTTTGTGTATTGTAGAATTGTGTTCTATGGGCTCTACTCCATGTGTCCTTGAATTACTTTGTGTTAAGATGTTGGAAATAGATGTAGGAGGTTGAATTGTGGCACTCAATAGATATGTCTACCTCAAAACTCAGAATGTGACCTATTTATAATAAGAGTCTCTGCAGATGTAACCAAGGTAAGAATCTTGAGATGAGATAATCCTGGACTGGGGTAGGCCCTAAGTTCAACTGTGAGTCCTTAGAGAAGATGGAGGAAGAGACTGGAGTTATGCCTCTATAAGTCAAGGAATGTCACAGTTCTGGAAGCTACTGGAAGGAAAGAGAGAAGCAGGAAACGGATTATCTCTTAGAGCTCCCAGAGGAATCAACCTTGCTGATACCTTGATTTCAGACTTCTTGTCTCTAGAGACACAAAATTTTTGATGTTTTAAGCTACCCTCGAAAACAAATACAATGAAAGTCAAATGGAATATTTTACATACAGTAAGGAGTTTGATGTGCAAAGCAGGAGTTGTCAAACTATGGCCCCAGGCTAAATCTGGCTGCTGCCTGTTTTTATAAATTAAGTTTTATTGGACCACAGCCACACTCATTCATTTGTGCATCATTTATGGCTGCTTTTGTGCTACAACAGCAGAACGGAGTAATTGTGACAGAAACTGTAATGTCCACAGAGAGCAATATATCAGCTGATTTTTTCATACAAATGCAGATTTACCTTAAAAAGGGACAATGGTAGGTAGGAAATTCTGTGGTGATTTCTTTGTACACTCTTAACAATATTTGCCTTTAAAAATCTATATGTTAATATTTTGAATTTGCTTAATGCTACGTCTCTCCTATAGAAGTAGAGATATTGATTTAAAAGAGGTTCAACAAAAAACAACAGATCTGTGGGATTTGTGTAGCCTTAAGGTAGATTGTTTGGTTTAACCTCCTTATTTAGACTTCTTGGACTTAATGTGAATTGGAAGCATTATTAGGTTGGTTGGCTTGAGTAAGCAGTAAACATTCTCTTCAAATAAGAAAAAGAGCTATCTATCATTGTATTGAAGGTCCCTCTCTCCCAGATGGTCCTGAGTGCCTTTTATTTGATTAGTAATGAGACTGCGATTGGATGGGCTTTCTCTCTTGAGTGTGTGAAGTTCTCCCACCTCCTAAACAAGAGATATGGTAACTGAATGTAAGTAGAACACAATAGTTTATTTGCGTACCTAAGTTTCATACATAAAAAGGCTTCATTTCTCTGTTGAGGAAGTCATCCTCAGTGATGATGCATGCTTTTCTCCTAACCTTTTTGCAAGTTTTGTAGGGAAATAAAGATTTGGAAAACTTGGTCTGGGAACTTCTACTAGGACATCCTGGCTGGCTTTGAAAAATATTCCTCTCACCAAAGTTGTTTAAAGCTCTTGAAAATCCACTTCAAAGGATTTATCTAAGGAAATAATCAAACATTTAATTACAAAGAAATGGTTTTCAGAGTACTGTTTATAACAATAAAAAATTACAGAAAATCTAAATTTGAAACAATAATAGAGAATTGGTTAAATAAATTGTGCTTGAATACTCATTCTTTGAGCTTATTGTAGAAGATTTAATGACATGGAAAGGTGCTCTTGATCTGTGTTTAAGTGGGGATAAAAGCAGAAACTGGAAAAGAATGTATGATGTAAAACAATCAGGAAAACAGGTGAAAAGTTTTATCCCTATTTTCTAATATTTCTAATATTACGTCAGTGAATACTTTTCTAATACAAATAAGTAAAATAAACAGATTGTCCTTAAATACTATTACTTAGAGTTGAGAATTGCTAGTTGACGTAAAAATAACTTTGTTTTCTTTTTCTTCCTGTAAAAGTTGGTGAAGTACTTCAGTGGTTGCTGGTAGGAGAGGACATTTGGACACATTACTTTGTCCTCCTGAGCCTGAGTTTCTTCATCTGGAATTGAGAGAATGAATTTATTGAATCTCTCAGTTCCTAATCATCTGTGACACTCTGAGTAGTAGAAATTATCAGAGTAGCTTCTTCCATGAGTTAACCCACTTACCAGGAATCACACACTCAACTTGGGGACCATCTCCGGAGCTGAGGCTGGTGCCAGACGCCTCCAGACCTTTGGACCCCACAGAAGCCTGGCCAGAGGAGGAGCTCCCACTCTTGCTCAGATGAAGCAGAAATCCATGCTTCTCTACTGGTAACCAGCCTTGGACTCAGGTTGGTCTTTTTATGAAGGGAGTTTCTTTTAAAAAATCCTCTGTCTTGATCAAACTGTGGCAATGCATTTTCTTAGGAAAATAATTCTATTTAAAAAATTTAATTTGTACTAATCAGCCCTGGGCAAAGAGGGCCTGCAATAAACTTGGTGACAATTTCATGTTTTGTTTTAGTTTGTGAAGTGTTTTGTTTTAGAACCTCTCTCTCAGCAGTGGGATGGGAGAGAATGGGTAGGAGGGGAATCTTTAGCCTGGCAAATAGTCTTCAGAAATGTAAACCCTGAGCATTATGTCTGACCTGTAATACTTTAAATTGTCTTTTCTAGAATTTCATACGGCCACTCATTTCCCTCTCTGCCCCCACCCCATCCTTCACCTCCACTTGCAATACCCCCTAAACAGTTCCAAATGAGAAATTCTTTTATAATCTGTTGAACAATTTCCTCAACAAGACTTTCAATTCCTTCAGGATAGGCATTATGATTTTGCTAATTTGGTATACTGTTCCTGTCTGTCCGGTGTTACACACAGTGAGCAGTAAATGTTTTTGGTTTGAGTTAGAGAGGAGCAAGCCCTCTCAGATCAACTGTGCCTACTGAAGTTGGATCTTTTCAGTCATTCCGATATTTTTACCCTATTCTAATTTGTCCTTTTGCTTGATATTGTAGTCTTAAGGGACAAGAACAGAATATGTTTTAGTATACTACTATGCCAGGACATTTTTCATGTTGGAGCACGGATATTGAGAACAATAATTTCTAGGACTGTTCATGTATTCCATCAACAAGTGCTTATTGAGTAGTGGTCATGGTGCTGAGGCAGCATGGTCAGAGAAGAGGCATGGCTTTTTGTGTCTTATATAGGTACAAAGATGGGAGGGAGATAAGGGAAAAAAAGAATTGAATGATACACTATATGATATGTGTCTGTCCAACTATCCACCTATCTATTTATCTGTCTATTCATCTATCCTATAACTATTCATTGTTAGTCTACTAGGCTCCTGTTCTAGGTATTAAGGACCTAAAATGACTGAGATGGGCCTGGTCTTGTGTTGTATGAGGTAGAGCTTGTAATACAGTGGAAGACAGAGACAAAGAGTGAATAAATAAATATTATTTTTAGAGATGAGGGACAATGGAGACATGAGAGGAATAACACAGAGTGGGGGGATAAAGGCTGTAATGGCATTCTGGGAAGGCTCTATGAAGAGGTGATCCAATGAAAGTCTACAAGGGTGCAAAGGTGCAGGACGAAGAGCCAGGCTGTGTTCCCACTTTGACTATTACTAACTGTGCAGCATGATATGTTCCTCAGGATGTCTCCCTCACCAAAGTCTCGATTAAATAAAATTATGTGTATGACTGTAACAGTCAAGAGTAATGTATTATTATTATTAATGGTAAGTCTTGTTGCATGATTTGCACATAAAAGCCCTATGGAGAAGGGTGCATGGGGTGATTTTGGCATTTGATACTAGTTCATGACTCTAGACAGCCAGACCCAACCTTCTCCACATCTCCAAGAGAAGCCTTCACACCACTGAAAAAAAATGGTGGGTGCACTCAGTCTCTTCACTGGAGGGAGGGAGGGAGGGAGAGAGAGAGAGGGAGAGAGAGAGAGTGCATGTGAAGGTCTTCCAAACAGGGCAGAGACAACCAATAGTTTTTTCCAATGCACAATAAAACAGTTTATTTAAAAACAATGCATTCATTACTGTGTTTGGCACATGAGGCAATGAGGCAGGCACATTCACACTTAACAGGTACATTTGGGGAGCTGTTAAAGCAAACTGTTGCAGTTTCTTCACACACTAGTCACAATATACACGCAATTACCTCTACGAAAGATGATCATCCTTGTTCACCAAGAAGGCAGAAGATATTTACATGGTCCTCAGTCCAGCAGAACTGGCTTCTTTCAGGTGTCTGTGTCCCTCACCCTCTGGCAGCAACTTGAGTTTCCAAGGGCAGGTGAGGCCACCTCTCACAACATAGGTGAGTCTGATTCATAAGAGCCAGGGCTTCTTCCAAAGAGCAAGGGAACTTCTGATGCAGTTGAGAAGGGCCAAAGTCTTCATTACAAGTCTCTCAGCATAAGATGCATTTTTTCAAACAAATGGGTCAACTGTGGTGGAGGGAGGATTCCACAGTAATAACATAAGAGGCATTTCTTTTCCCTGACACATTCTTTTTGCTCATCTTTAGTTACTCACATTCACTGTTCTCCCGCCTTTTGATCTCTTGGTTTCATTTACTCCACACAGAGCTTTGCTCTTCTTTTTACACTAATATTCTTTAACATGATACTAAAATGAAATGGTGAAACCACAGTAGGTAAAATGAGAGAAAATATCACAAGTATTCTTTTGTTTTTACTTCTATTTTTCTTTCTTTTTTTTTTTTGGTACCGGGGATCGAACTCAGGACCTTGCACTTTCGAGGCAGGCAGCAGAACCACTGAGTTAAATCCTTGGCCCTTGTCTTTACTTCTAATTTATGCTTTCACAATGGAATGTCAACTTCCTACCTAAAGAATAGAAGCAGAATGGTATGATATGGAATCAGTGGTTGGGAGACCCAGATTCTAATTCCAATTGAGCAGAGATGTCACTTTGACCTTCTGAGCCTCATCTCTGCAGGGGGGATGTTGATCTAAAACCAAGACCTGTGGTAATGAGATAGTGAAGTTCTGATATGGACTTAGGTGACCATCCCAGATGATTAAATAATCCTGTGTTGTGATTCTTCAGTGTGTTTTTCCTGTGTCCTGGGAGAATTTCAGTGCTAATGACTGATGCTTGGTGATTGAGTCCCAGCCCATCATGAATCCTTCTTAGGGGTCTTGCTGTAAGGCTGCTTATCTACAGATCTGATCTTGCAATGTGGTTGAACAGCAGTTCTAATGTGAAGTACACTTTCTCTAAGTTTTACAAAATGGTCTAGATTTTGTATTTCAAGGGAAACCTCTCCCTCCATTTTGTAAGTGCCCTAATGACTTCATTCCACCTATATATGTTGACCAAACTTCTTTCTTATTGTCTACCAATTTTTCATCCCTATCTTCCTAGCTAAAAGTATGGTCATGGCTAGTTCCACAAGGCTGGTTTTGCTGGAAATTTCCTACCTGCCAAGTCTCTTGTGCCTGTAGCTATGGGCTTATCTCTTTGGCATCAGGAAGAGCCAGAGAACAAAAGTGTACTTTGTACCCAAGCTACACAAAACTCTTTGGAAACAGAGAAAAACACTCAAATATATACCTGATTTATTTAAAGCAAAATGTGCTTGCTCAGTATAGAAAAACAAGCTAATTTCAATGATTGTTAAGAACAGAAAACAGAGGTATGCCCTAGTCTTTTAAACATAATACTGTATAAAAAAATCTCCAACTTGAGTTTTAAACATTTACAGTGTAGAAATGCCTTATAAAACCTGCAAGATATTTTACTACAGCAAGGAAAGTAGATTTGGTCCTTCATGATCTAATTTTGGTTCACTAATGCAGAACAAACACCTATGTCCAATCACTGTGTCTGAGGAATTAAGTATTTTTCCCCAGCACTGCCTTCCACAAGATTTAATTATACCCACTTCAGAATGATTTCCATCAGAAAAATTTTTAATTTGCAAGCACATTCTGTGTATTGCCAGGGTGTGTGAATTCTAAACACTTAGTAATGGTCCACTCATGACCAGTGGTGAGGGAGGACAGCAGCTCTCTTGCTCAGTGCCAGAGGACTGGATGGCCACATGATTGTGGGTAGATTTTTTTTTTTCAGATACAGCTTTATATTAGTTTAGCTAAGTGCAAAGCATTGTCTGACAACTTGCTCTACAGTGTGGCCACTCAGCCATTCAAGTTGCCCAGAGGTGTTCCAGCTCAGTAGTAATTTTTTTTTTTTATCATTAATGACTTCTCTAAGGAAATAGACCGCCATGTGCATATGCAGATTCCAGTAATGATGCTCAGCTGAGTGCCCCTTGGTGGGGTACAGACAAATCACAGAGCTTCTACAGGTACATGGGACCAGCTAAACTGAAGAAGTGTCTTGTTTTTCCCCTGTGCCATTGTAGGCCTGTTTTATGGATGCCTCTGAATTTTATGCTTTGTCAGAAGGAAGTCGAGCAAGTGGATAGGGCAAACTACAGAATTGAGGAGCCAGGCAATGGGCTATAGGATTAAAAAGATAGAAGAAGTTGTGCATGGTGATACAAGATTGTAGTTTCAACACTCTAGGAGACTGAGGCAGAAAGATGGCAAGTTTGAGCTCAGGAGTTCAGCCCCGGCAACTTAATGGTTCAGAAAGACCCTATCTAAAAAAAAAAAAAAAAAACAAAAAACTGGATGGGTATGTGGCTCAGTGTGAAGGCTCTGGGGTTCCATCCTTAGTACTGGAAAAAAAATCAGCCAAAAATGGTTTCAACTGGCAGTTAAATTAGAGATTATTTATGTACTTGGAAGGTCACTCTGAAATTAGAAAAACCACTGCTGATAATCTAAGGTACTGAGGAAGCTGTTGAGAGGTTCCCGACAGCAAATGGCTAGGATATATTTTGAACCCTTTAGGGTGGTAGTCTAAAATCTATATCATCTATATCTATATCTATATATAATCTACATCTAAATCTATATCTATGTGAAGTTTTTTGTGTGTGGTGCTGAGGAGTTTCACCAGATTTCACCCCTGTTAGGCAAGTGCTCAAACACTTGAGATACAACCTCAGCCCAAATAATAGTCTTTCACTAAAAATTGGTGAAACTGTCCAAGGTGGCAAATGCTCCCCTGTGGGAAAGGGGCACTTGGGTGTCCCTCCAAAGCCAATGCTAGCCTCTTCTATTTGCTACTCCCTGACTTGAAAATTGTTCAGGCAGTGCTGTGCTCCAGGAGGCTCATTGTGAAGCCAGCTTATACTGGCTCTTGAAAACACTGTTGTATTTTCAGCTGGTTAAAATTAAGTTAGTGGCTTGAAACTGGCTATGATGAGAGTATTTACACCACAGAAATTGGTAAATGACAGTTCTCCTGTGCTAGTTAGTTGTTTAACACTTAGCAGTGTATCAAAGAGCTAAAACTGTTACTGAATCACATAGAAGGGAAATCAAAGGAGTCATTTGGTTCTTCTGAAGAGTAAAGGCTTGGTATGTGCACATATACAGAAAGAAGCCTGGCAAAAACTTCATTAAGATGCTCACACCTTCTCCAACAGAATGAGGCAGCTAGTAGGAACTGATCACCTCACTTATGCTGGGTTCGTCTGGGAATTTTAGCCCTTTGAATTTCCTTTTTTGATTAGTTTCATTTTAGTTGGAGATCTCTTATTTGGGACATGACTTAGAGACTGAGAAATCAGACTCCTTGAGGAGTATTTTATTTCAGGCTCTGGGAATGACTCCCAAATTGAATCTGAATAAATCATTTAATTTCTCTATTTCTCAGTCTATCTATTTATAAACATGAATGTCCTATGATTAGCCCCTTCATTTGAAATACAGAAAAAGAAATTAAGAGCTGACTTTGGAGTTATGCATATTAAAGCCATGTTCCTAGCTTAGCCCTTGAGCTTGCATCCATTCTGACTAGATTGACTAATTACTCCTCACTTATGGATTAACCAAGGGTCAGTCCGGCCAAGAGATGACTGTTCGAGCCACTAAGACTGTGTCTACACTGCCATATATCATAATAACTTGAACATTTTATACTAACTGGATGATATACATTCAGCTACTCTGGTCAGAATGGTGTATGTGACTATGCAAGATATTAATATTATGGGTTTCCAAGTGCTGGAAACAACAGAATCACCCATGACTCTTTGTAAGCTGGGTTTATCCCAAGACACTGCAAGTTAAAGATTTGGAGGGAGGAGAAAGAATTGTATTTTGAAGAGTCCTAATTTCATACTTTTTTTTTTTTGCTGATGAATCAGTGGCATAAATCAGGTCCTAATCCAGAACCCAAATGTAATCTTAAGCTGAAGTCAGTTATTCCACAACAAGCTCTTCACTGTAATTCCACTGTAATCAATAACAAGAGAATGAGCTTCATAGAGCATAAAGTATCTATTCAAATACATATTTTCAATAAATTACCACAATAAAAATAAATGTTCAGAAATACTGCATACTTCAATAATGACATTCTAAGATGTTTCCCATTTCAAATGTTATATTTAGGTGGCAAAGCAGTCAGAGTGTGAGGGAGACATAATTAGTTATTTTGGTCCTGGGCATCAACTCATCTGTGGCTTTGATTTATTGGGCCACAGAATCCAGACAGGTCAAACAGCCAGCTAAGGTGCCCAGATCCTCAGATCCTGGGGTGTCTCATTTGGACTCTTCAGCCACATGTACACAGCCCCAACTCTGTTAGTAAGCAAAACCCCCACTGTACACATTCAGGAAGGAGTAGAAGCTAAGAAGAAACCTTTGCCTTGTGGGCACAAATAATTATATGATAAAAGGATTTACGATCTAGAGTTATACAGGAAATTGCTCAGTTTATCATTTTGAAGAAAGGAAGTCTCACCAAAGTGATTATTACTTGTACATCTTCTTAGCATGTTGAACTAAATGTAGTACTTTAAAGTGTGCCATTGAAATTATGCATAATACAGAAAGGATTTCTTAACTCAAGGGGCCCCTGCTGAAAATTATACATAAGGAAAAGTCTATAACTATTTTCAACCTTCAGCTTCTAACTTATGCATACATATTACTAAAACAGAGTTTTATTAAGATAGATTATTGGATAAGATTTTTGTCAACTGTGAACCATCAATAACTAAATTGATTTATCAAATGGTGATTTACTAAGAGGGTTTTCCTTCATTTCTGGGGAAAACATGGGTCATTATCAGTGGACTGTTATATACCTATGCAAGCATCTTCTTTATTGTTTTGTGTTGAGAAATATTTTTCTTTTCTTCGTCTTTCACAAGCTTTCTTTTTTTGTACCCAAAGGACCCCAGACCAAAACCTCTTTCCCTTCACTTGATACTGACGAAGTCAAGATGAAGAGTCAGAATTTCTCACTAATTGCCCTGCAATGGGCAAATCATTTGTCCCCTTTGTATGTCCATTTTCTCATTTGTGTCAATAATTAGGACTGGAGAAACTCAAAGACTTCTCTTTCCTGTGTCCTAGCACTTGACAATGTTCCTTTTTCCATGGGCCTCAGGACAATAATGCATTATTGCCTGAGAGTGTCTAACACTTAGTGCCTTGACCAAAGTTAGAAGAAATATTCTTCCATTCCTCAATTTGCCCCACCAAGTGGCACTCACATTCATGGCCAGCTGATAGTCTGTGCACAAGAAGACTGGGAGGGAGCATTCTTGGGGGGGGCTGTCCTTGCCGGGAGCCCCATGGTCAGGTGTCTGATATCAAGATTGCAGACAGATGGTACAGTGACCACAGACAGCAATGTTGGGCACATACTGCTATTAAAGACACTTCTATAATAATGGTCAAGGACATCTAAGACACAGACACAAGGTGGAGGAACCATATATGTTTTAATCATCAAATATAGGCGTGGGAGGAGGAATTCTCGAGATCACCTTTTAATCCTGTCTCCCAGGATCTACATATCTGCACATGACACAGAACAACTAACTGGTGAAAACTGTGGATCTAGTATTAAGCAGGTTGCCAAATGTTTGTGGGGTTTTTTTTCTCCTGTGCAACTTAATTGGTCATTTGCAGTGGTGTCATGTACAGATAGCCTTGAGGGATTGATGGTGAAATTTATTCCTGTAGCTGGAGGTAGACTCTGCTAGAAATATTTAAAAAGAGGAAAGGTTTCTGACAAAATAATGTATTTAGCCTAGAACCACCAAAGTAAAGGCAGTGCAAAACCAGGGGTGTGTATCTGTAGCTGAATAATGTGGGAGACCCCCTCTGGCCACTTCACTACTCTTGACTATACAAGTCTGGGAGACAAGGGACAGCCAGCAAGCTCTGGTTACTGACACCACTGCCTTCTGATCAGGACACGTGGGACCCACTAAATTTTTTGATCATGATGGTGGTCATATAGCTTTAATCTTTAAACCAGTCTTTAACAACAAAAGGGGATCTTGTATGATTAGCTAGTGGCTGCTTTTTTTCTAGGCTGGAACTGTAGGTATATGATAACCAAAAATGAAAATAATCTAACAGTAAAAGATGCCCCTGTTGAGCACTTACTATGTGCTGAAAAATGGGATAAATGCTTTACTAACAAATTACAAGTATTTTGCAATAAAGGGATCTAGGCTGTGAAAGAAGAAGTTTAGGAGGGCTTGGAATTTTCTTTGGAAAATTTTTTAAAAAAGAGAAGAGTGGTCTTTTGGGATCAGCATCAAGAAATCCTGCCTAAAAGTAGGGATGAGGTGACCTCTAAGCCTTTCTAGCTCTGGAGAAAAGTCCATTTCCCTACTATTTTGAGTTCCTCTCAAATTTATAGTTGAGATGATAGTGGGGTGGGGTGAGAAAGTCTTCCCATTCTAAGGTAAAGATAGAGCAAGTGTGCATTAAACTTTTAAAAATATTTCTGAACTTAAAAAACAAGAAATTTGGCACTGGGATGAGATTCAAATTTAAATAGTCCACTTTGGAACAATGTACTGGTTTTAGGGATTCTGGTCTTTTATGCCTTTAATCTCCTACATCAAAGTGTCTATTCATCTGCATTCACTAAAAAAATACTGGGCACATTAGGACTAAAACCCCAGAGTCAGTATCTGGCCTGGGTAATACTGGCATTAGTATCACTTAGCTATAACCAAATGAACTAAGTGCTTAGGGACAGCCGGCTACATACTTCAGTCAGTTATAAATCTCACAACATTAACCAAGCATAGCGAGAATGGTAGTACGGCTTCAATGACCTCTTTCAACCTCTTTAAAGTGACAACTAAGGAAGAAACATGATTTGGTTTTGATGCCCATAAAGTTGCACCATTGAATTTTAAAACCTTTTATATATCTGGCCTTATAGTTATTTGAGACATAGAGTTGGTTTTTATTTCCTATGTTGAAATGTCTATTCCTATTTTTTTTGCATCTATTGGGATAACTGATATTCACATGATACTGTAAGATGTGTCACCACTGGGGATGACCTGAGTGGTTTTTCTTTCACTAGTTAATATCTGGATCTATGAAAGCTGCTCTGATTATCTTCCTGAAAAGAACAATTCATCTTTAGGACCAGGCAGAACATGGCTGTCTCTGCTTATTGTATTTTGTTTAATTTTAGGCATGATTATATCTTTTCAAAGAGGGGTAATGTGCTGATGAGTGAGCAACAGCAATTAGTTTTAACCATATTTGTCACATGCAAGCAGTTTAGATGAAGTTTCTGGCAAACAATGAGGTATCCCACTCAAACATAAAACAAATGTGTTTGACTGGCATTTGGAAACAGAAAAGAAATTCTTATTAAAATTTAACATCAACTTGGCCAGACTTTGGGCTGAACTGGAAGAACAAAGTGTGCTCAGTAAAAATCTAAGGATAGGAGTGATGTGATTTCTACTTTGAAGGCTGAAATAATGAAAAGGAGAATGGCTGGCTAACTCCTTCATGACAAGTCTACATAATCTCAAATTTCAAGGGCTATTTTGTACAATGGCTTTTCCCTTTGGAAATGCTTAATTTATAGGAATATAGATCTGATTTCAGTGGATTGGGATTATCTAGTGTTTAAAACTGTCTCAAAGTGAACAAGCAGTTCTGGACTGGTGGTGGAGGGCACCGTACTGAGACAATCTCACTCCAGCATTATTCACATGGTGGGTGCTTGGCCAACTTCAGGCTTTCTCTTTCACTCCAACCCTGCTGGTTCTCCAAGGCTCTGATCAGGTAACATGGTTACAGCTCTGCAGTGTACAGGATTCCATAACCACTCTTAAAGTATTCTTTATTTTCCTGTATGTGTCACAGGCTATTCAGCTGACTCATTGCCTCTATATTCTGAGAGGATACCCAGCCCAGTGCTTGGACTGGGACCATCAGAGGTAGGCTAGAAGGCCCTTGCAGATGAGGCCACAGTGATACTGTCTGCCATGATTGTACTCATGCCAAGATATGCAATGCCATCCATGCCACAGGGTTTCTTTAAGATAGTGAAAGATGCACTGCATTGTATTCCACTCACCCCAGTGGGACCACCCTTCTGCTGAATGACCATATGGACAAGTGAGGACTTTATAAGAGGCATTTCTTATAAAATTAATCATGTGGGGATTCAACATGATTTGCTCAGTTTGTCATGAAATATCAAAGTGACCTACAGCCTTTAACACATCAAATACAGAGGCAAACATACAAGCAAAGCTAATTCAATAAGATTCCTAGCAAATTATTAAACTCCATGGTGATGGGGCAAGGGACATGGCTGCATGGAGAGGAAGAGACATGATAGAAAGAAGAGGGAGGAAGAGAGAGAAAGAGAGAGGAGGAGGAGGAGGAGGAAGAAGGGGGAGAAAAGAAAAGAGAAGAGAAGAGGGGGTTTTTGTTTTCATTCTGAAGAGTTTGCTCCCACTGGCTAAACAGATCCTGCCCCAATTGGCCAGAGGCCTGTGATTATGAGGACTATACTTCAGCAGAGCTGTAGAAAACTATAGTTCTTGTCCTCATTGACACAGGAGCAGTTTATTATTAAAATACAAACACGGAAATACTTCAAACCATTTTGTTAGCAGCATACTTCCGAATGCAACATTCCCTTCATCAATCAGGTTTAAATCACATAGTTTCAGTGCATCTGTCCTGCAAAATTGGCTAAGACCATTCAAAGAGCAGTGCAAAAGAAGACATCTTTTCATTTAAGTGGCAGACAAGCCTTATAAGACAGTCTCTGGGGTTCTAGGTAGAAGACTATTCAGTTTGATTTGGGGCACTTCTTTAAACAGCCATCGGGCACTTCCCATTCGGAGTTCTTAGGCACAGTGTGACAGAGTCAGTTTGGTCAGCCCTTCCCCATGCATTCGATACAGCAGCTGAAACTCAGCAGGCAGCTGGTGGGACTCCTGCCACTTGGTGGTAAATTTGGTTCCTTTTTTGTCATAGTAATGGTATGGAAGATCTTCCCTTGTGTTGGGGTCAAATCCAAAAGGCCAAAATCCATACAAGTGGATCTCTTCACATATTGCTGATGCAAGGGTGTACATAAGAATACCTGTGCTCAGCCGTTTGGGTGACAAATGTTTGTTTTTCCAGTACCTGTGGAACAACAAGTACATGTGGATTCAGAGGCCAGTGTTGAAGGTTTCAATCTGATAGGTCAACAGGACTGGGATGGGAGGTGGATTTGTCTAAGAGTCTGTCCAACCTGCACCCTGCAGCAGGCTTGGTCTCTCTCTTTGGTTTTTTGAGACAGGGTCTCCTGCCTCAGCCTCCTGAGTGCTGGGATTATAGGCATGTGCCACCACGCCCGGCTCTCTCTCTTTTTAAAATGGTATAACAACAAATATTTTAAAAGGAAGTTTTATTACTTGTATACATTAGCTATATTATATATTTTATATGTGGCCCAAAACAATTCCTCTTTACTCAGTGTGGCCCCGACAAATCAAAAGGTTGGATATGTCTGGACTCTAGACTATTCCAATTACTTTGACAAATCCACCTCACAGCACAGTCCTAGTGGCTTTCCCCCTTCCAAACGAAATCTAAACGTTTACTGAAATTGAACAACAGGGGAATCAAGTGATGAAGTCCAAAGACAAGGGACAGGTTGACAGAAGACATGGCTTCCAATTCTGGTTCTTTCCACTTTGGGCAGTGACTTTACATAAATAGCTCCTGCTCCCTGTACTTTGCTTGACTCTATTACTTCTTAATATAAATTTAAAATAATAATAAATCATAACATATAATTTTAATTTACAAATTAATGGAATCACCGTATATATTGGAGTCAGATCAGTTTATCAGACTATGACGCCTCCTTTAATGAGAGGTCAACTAAACAGATCTTAAACTTAGAGGACTTCAGGGGATCACAGAATGGGAATAATCTATTGTGTAATGAAAATCTTTAGGTTTCCCTGGTTACCAGGTCTTCCAGAAGCTACCCTAAATTATGACAACATCTGGGGCTCTGTTAGGGCTGGGGTTTCTTACATAGGGGAATTTAGAATTGAAGTAGTTTAGTCAGATGACTTAAAGAAAAAAAATACTACAACTGATCTCGCTTTATAAAATACCCTGGCTAGTGGCTTTCAATTCTGAAGCCACATTAGAACCACCTGACGAGTTATTAAAAACACCACTAGTCCTCACTTCCTTTTCCATTAGAAAAATTATATTAGACTGCTTAAAACAGAGCCCAGGCATCAGTATTTGTGTGTGTGTGTGTGTGTGTGTGTGTGTGTGTGTGTGTGGTACTGGGGATTGAACTCAGGACCTTGTGGTTGTGAGTCAGGTGGCGACTCCACTGAGCTAAATCCCTGGCCCAGCACCAGTATTTTTTAAAGTTCTCCAAGTGATTTTTTTTTTTTGCATTAGATATTGAACCCAGGGCTTCATGTCTTTATGTATGCTAGGCAGGCGCTCTACCACTGAGCTGTATTACCAAACCCCAAGTGATTCTTCTGTACAACAAGACTTGAAAATCATGAGATTAGATGAAAATATGGCATCACTGGTCAGTGTATCAAAGTCATAAAGAATAACAAGGAAATTATACAATACTTTTCACAAGTTTTTGCATTCAAATATCAAATTATAAAGACAGACTACACAGTTTGTGATTTATTTGGTGGTTTGCTAATGTTTGACATCTACAAAATATCTAAACTTAAAATAAAAGAGTTAATTTTAAGTCAACTGCATCTTCTTTAAAAATATAATTTGCTTGGTGTAATTTAGCTATTGGCATTATTTGGATACAGGTATTTATTTAAAGGAAATTTCTTGATTTGTGATGGCTTCCATGACTGTTTAGTAAGTTTACCACCAAGAAGGGCACAAGGAGGACAATAGGGGAGACCTATGAAATACTAATCTCTCCATTTGGCACTTGCCTACTTTCTAGAGGGTAGGTTAAACTTTGAAGCTCAGATGATTCATCCATTCATTACAAAAGATCGTAGTTTGCTCTAAAGTACTAAACTGATCACAATAACTAATTAATTGGTGGTTCCCGCCCCCAAGACTACAATATTAATTTGGCATCTGGTGGGGTATGAGTTAAATGGAATAAAATATACACACCTGTTGACATGCTGCATTATATTTCCAGGCCAAGCCAACTGGACTTTTAACTGACCTCGGTGTTCAACAAAAAAGTCAACTAATGTTCTGGTAACAGTTGCTGAAGTGTGGAAAAAAAATGCAGGGATCCAAAGAATGGCCCCATCAAGCTTTTTTAAACTGAGAAAAAAGTTGTTACGATCCTGAATGGTCAAAAGATTGTTGTAATATTTTTCCAGAATGCTGGGGTTGAAGGTGGTAAGGTTGGTTTTCCTTCCAACATCTCTTTGGAAAGCCTCCGTAGGGGCAAAATTGCAACGAAAAACAAAATCTGATTTATCTATTTCTTGTCCACACTGGCTCCCTGTCAGGATCCCACTATTTCCAACCACAGCACAAATATTGTAATGCTTATTCATAATGGGTGACACATCTGGAAGCAGTGATCGGAAGTTATTGCTAATAGAGAAAACATATTTATGGCTGGAATAATCATAGTGCATCAGTTGTCCGATCCGAACACTATTCTTGGTCAAAGAAAAATTTTTTATTACATCGACATGCTGAAGAATTTCTTGCCTAAAATAAAAAGAAATTCATTAAATGCATTCCATTCAAAAGAATCGAGTTTCCATCTTGTCTTATGCTGCCATTTCATTCAGACAAGAATCTTAAGCACATTAAATCCAAGAAAGATTATACATTCATAATTGTGGTCTTTGAAGGGAAGATTGCTTCAGAATGTATGGACAGGTTCTAATCTTTCAGTTCTGAATGTAATCCTTTGAGGTTTGCAAGTGAAACTTACAGTTTTAGCTACCATTTCGTGGTTTTCTGCTCTATTTGAGGAGTACATTTGATCCAAAATGAGGCATATGTCAAACTGTGACACAGAATATAGGCAGACAATTTACACAGGCCCCAAAGAGCTCATATTAATGCACAAATTTTGGTGACTTGGAGTTTGTAACTAGGGACTACTTGTTTGCTACTGGACTGCAGTGTTCAAGAATATCCACTATCACTGGTGTTCAAATAAGAGCCAAATATACACGAGTCAATACAGCACTATTATTAAAATATGAAAATGGGAATAGTAGTGGGTGTAGCTGAATATTTAATAGAAATGAGATGATAATCTCATTAAGACCCTTTGAATAATGAAACAAGAGTATTTTTTCTGCTCGATTATACAAAGGCAAAATTTAGTGGGACATATCTAATCCTTAGAAAAAGAGGCTATTGTAAACCTGAAAATATGTTAGGTTCTAACAACACAGAATAATCAAGGCAAGAGTGAGACTAAGAATTAACTTCAGGTTGGCATCATATTGAGCTTTAAATAAAATTAAGTGTCTCCTCTTACAGTCTCAGCTACTTAAAATATTTAAGAGGCCAATAACATGTTACTTTGCTGTTAGATTCTCCACTGCTAAGAAATGACATAGAAACTCCTGTGCTGTTTGCCTAAAAACAGCAGGAATAAAACAAAATGTTTGTCATATCAAAACTTTGTTTGGACTTTTATTTTTTAAAAAATGACTTTATTATTCAACATACTGTGTAGAGGAACATAAACTGACATTATCAATCCAAAGTTATCAGTATTGTTTTTACTAGCTGTTGTAAATGAGAGACAGGTTTAAAATGATACTGGCAAAAATTAATTAAAGATTACCTAATAAATGTATGAAAGGGAACTTTTGAGAAGGAAATGTTCTTCTGATTGGATTGGTCATTAGGGTCAGGGTGTGTGAAGAATACTTTCATTGAGCTAGAAATGTTTTGGGGAAGGTATAATGTGTTCTACTCTTCAAAAATTTTTGAGTCATCTATAAAATTAACATTGGATTAAAAATCCAGAAGTTTAAAAAAGCAGTTCTTGAGTTTAGAATTAATCAATTTTCATGAATGTAAACAAATATTTTAAAAACTGTAATGATAATCATGACTGCATGTCAAATTTTCAAGTAAACAATATTTCCCTGACACTATGGATATCCACTGGATTTGTTTTAATTCTGTCAGGACATTATAATTTTTTAAAAAGGAGCAATAACTAGAAATGCTATGCCCTAAACATAACTCCTTAAGTAGAGTGGTTTGTAAAATAAGTACTCACACCCCTAATGAATACACTAGATGGCTCACGTTCCATTTTGCAACACAATAATCCCACCAAAAAGGAATGAGTAAGAATTTTTCTGTGGCTCTAACAGTAGATCAGAATCACCTATGAGAGTAATTAAATTTGAATAAATTTCATCATTCTTTCCCCCACATAAAAACAAAACATTAAGAAAAACTTCTTCATGTATAAAACAAGGCTGCCACAACTCATAAGAATGATGTATGGTATTAGATAGCTTTATAATATGCTATAAGATGTAAAAGATTAATGAAAACAACCAGAACCAAAACAAAATCATAAATACCTGCATATATTTAGGCCCATATCTTTACTAGTAATTTGAAGGAGCTAGATTATGGTATTTTCTGTGTGTTTCAATGGGATAATACAGTTTGTGTGTGTGTGTATGAGAAAAATTAAAATGTATTGGGTAGTCTTTTTGCAATTAACATTTTAAAAAATAGGCAGCTTTGGTAGTCTTAGCCAAACTTATTAACTATATACGGTAGTGCTCAATTAAACCCAAATTAGGGAACACATTGGGAATATATCTTTTTTTGCCATTCAAAATCGTCATCCTAACATTTGCCTTTTCAGAGGGCATCACACACATTTGAGAGTGTTAACACCAATCACGGCCTTGTGTAGTTAGGCCAGGAAGACAATACAAATACATGGGGGGTATATTTTTGTTGTTTTGGATTTGTTGGTTTTGATTTTTGAGCTCCCAAATTCCAAAAGACCTTTCGGATGTTTTCCTCCTATCCTACCTTTGATGCAAAAACGCTGTCCGATTAAATGTCCACTTAGAAGGTTTCTCGTGGAGTTCCTGGGTGAGAGAATTCGTAATGGGCACAAATGACGGGTCTAGAAACTTCAGCGCAAACTGTGACCTGGAGAGGAGCACGAGTACAGACAAATGTGCCGGCGAGGTAGCCATTAAAGTCCACCCTGCTGGAGGCGAGGGGTGAGGGGGCAGCAGGGACACTCACAGGCTCCATCCCGCCCCAGAGGCCCTCTCACTTCGTCCACCCTCTGCTCTTACATACACTCAGGAGAAAGAAAGAAAACTAGTGAAACTCATCTTCATTGTCCACCCTCCCAGTGCGGGAGAGACCATAAAATGGCCGTCGCGCAGCGGACAGGGGCGGGAGCCGACCGCGCATCCAGGACCGGAGTCAGCACCGCGGACAGCGGCTCCCGCCGCACGCGCCGCCCCCGCCGCCCCCGCACCCCCCCGCCGCCCGGAGGAATTGATTTTTGGGAAAAGGGCAGAGGAAACTGGAGACTCAAGGGGAAGGCTGGGGGTGGCTTCGGCCTTAACCTCTTCCTAACCGACCCCGTGTCTGATTTCACTCCTCAAGCCTCGCTTGGGGACCCCGGGAGGCAGCCCCAGCTCCGCCCGGCCACCCAGGCGGGGCGTCTTCAGACTGCGCACCTCTGGCCCGCCCGCGACCTCGGGTTGCAGTTTGCATTTGCCACCCGCCGGTGCGGGGGGGCTGCTGGGAGAGCTCCGTGGGGCGTAGGTTGGGCGGGGGCTCTGGCTGAGCTGTATCAAGCTGCCCTGGCGCCTCCCGCGTGCAGCCCGCGCCGAGCGGTGACTTCGAACTGGGCGAGGGTATGCAGTCCTTGGGGGCTCGCTTCCCGCCCGGGCGGGCAAGTGCAGAAATCCCGGAAAGGGGGCTGGCGGCGGGGAGGGGGAGGTCCAGGGAGAACGCCCTAGGGGCTTCCAGGGAAGCAGCCCGCGCGGCCTTCGACGGGGAGGAGGGAGGAGAAGGGGAGGGTGCGAGGGGAGTCGGCGCGTGCGCCATTAAATCGCCTAGTACTGCCCGGAGCCCGGCCTCCGAGCCTGCGGACCTCGGGCGGGGAGGGCGCTCAACTCTCGCCTGTCCATCTCTCAGCTCACTCCCCCTTCCACTGACTCTCCCTTCCCCGTTATTCTCCTAAAACCCTCCCCCATTTTTGAAATGGGGGAAGGGACGCTGAGGAAGAATACAAGAAATGCAACCATACCAATCCGGACCACGGCTTTTAGGGGCTCTGGGTTAAAAAAAAAGGGGGGGGGGAGGAGGAGGGGGACTCGAGACACGAATGGAAGAAACACGCAGTTATCTGGCCCAAAGTGTCTTGGAGCAGCCCGAACATCCCTCTTTCGTTCCCTGACACAGCACACAGCAGACAGATACTGAGGGCGCTCCACCGAGGCCCACACTTACCGGAATCCCGCGTGGAACATGTACATTCGGGGCGCCCCTGGGTTGGCGTACTTGGGAGTGGTGAAGATGTTCTCCTTTTTCAGGGACACGTAGCTGATGAGCGATAAAATCAGCAAGGCGACGCTGAGCATGACCAGCCCCAGCACACTGGCGACCCGGGCCATTTTGCAATTTCTCATCCCGGGCTGGACTGGGATCAGGGAACCCGGGGAAATCGGTCCATTGAGCGGCCAGCGGCTCGCTGGCGTGTCAGTTTGAGCGTGAGTGTGAGTGTGTGTGTGTGTGCGCGCGCGCGTGTGCGCTCGCGGACGCGTGTGAGTGTGTGTGGCGGGGGAGGGAGATCCAGGCAGCAGAGCGGCGGAGGCCCGGGGCTGGGGGCGGGCAGGAGTCCCGAGAGAAGCGCGACCCCAGGGCCGGGGCGAGCGGCCGAGCCGAGCTGGAAGATGGAGGGTCTGCGCGGCGCCGTGGCGATGGAGCGCGCCGCGCCGTGCGTCTCGACCGCCGGCTCAGGCTCCCCCGCGCGTTTCCAGAGAGGCTGCCATCTCCTCCGCCGCCTGCAAGATAAATGTGATTGGAATAATGTTACAGTTCGATCTAAGCACAGGATTTAATTAATGAACTCTAATCTCCCAAATAACCAAGGGGAGGGGGGAGGGAAAGGGAGGGGAAAGGGGCTGTGGCAGAGGGAGGGGGTGGAGGCTGAAAGGCTGCAGCCCAGGCCGACAGCCTCCCCGTCTGAGGATGCCCGCGAGGAAGTGGCTGTGAGGAGACAGACGCCCAAACTTAGTTTAATGGACCATTCATTACTTTATAAAATATATCACGCAATAGAGAGATAAATAACTGCATTTGGTGCCCTTAGGATAAACACCAGCTGGGTGCTACTCAGTGATGCGATGCAGAGAGTGGTTTTTAGGAAGGCAAATATGGAAAAGCTTTTTTCCTTGCCACCACCAGGCACTGGCCTGAACCTCAGGGGACAGCGCCTACCTCAGCCTCACAGCCACGAAGCCCCCCCCCCCCCAGCGGGGCCATCCTGCCTGGGGGAGGGGTTGCTTCAGATCTCCTTGGGATTTTCTAGGACGTCTCCTGGTCCCCCTTTTATGTCCACCACACATTTGATTATCCCTAGAAGGTGGGTACTGCCTACAAAGCTGTGGAGTGAGCTGTTCACGATGGGGGCCTGGCTTGTTCTCCAGTGCTCCTCTGAGTGCACTAGGTGACCCTGTGCACCCATGGAGGAACAGGGTGGTTGCCTGGGAGTTCAGTGGCTTTGGAGCACTTAGCTGGCACTGAAATCTCCTTTTCCCAGTTTTGCTACCCACCACCTCTGAGTGGGCTAGGTGGCCTAAGTTGCCCAGCATTATAAACACACAGAATCTCTTTCACAGGAGCTTAAGAACCAGGTCACAGAGGCTGCCTTGGAGGGTGGTAGGAGAACTCACTGCTTAACACTCTAAATTGCTTGACCTTAAATTTGTTTTAGCATATTCACATGTTATCTGTTTTAATATCTACTGAAATACTAATCAGTCCATTTTCAGTCCTACTATTGGGTGCTCTAGGGAAGTACATATGTTTCTTTAGCTCTGTCCTTTGCAATTAGCTTATGGCCTATTCTACCCTTGCTTTGCCCTTGTCTTGATCCTCCCCAAACTGGTCAATAAGCACTAATGAAAGAAGCTGGAGGTTAGAAATTGGACTTTGTAAGCCCATTCCAATAAAGCCAGCTGAGATTTTTCCAAAGTAGTTATGATTTCCTTCTCCTGTGAACTTCTTGCCTTATGGTAGACTTTAGTGGATGCAATGCTATAGTCTGTTTGGAGCTGTTAATTCGTGGAAGAGGTGAAAAAATCTTACATGACTTAATGTGACGAATATATGAATCATATTTTTTGAATAATTACTTTTCCTTTTTTACAAGAGAAGGTTTTATGAGCAGAGTATAAAATGCCAAAAGGAGTGAGATCTTATGAGAGCTATCTAGGAATTACACATATTGGAAAAACTCTTCTTGAATAAGAGGTCAGAGCAACATGTCGCGGAGATGCAGCCCAGGTAGTTGGACACTTTCAGGCTCTGGAGTGGTCAGATGTGATCTCAATTCTGCTTGTGGTATACAGGAGCTATGTGGCTTTGCATGTGTTACCAACGTCTCTGTGTTGCAGACTCCTCATTTGCAGAACCAGCACAAAAATCTCCTAGGGTTTGCAGTAAGACTAAACACCCTGGCCTGTACCAAACTGTTAATAAGTATGAGCTAAACAGCGAGGACAAGTTTTTGGTGTTTCTCTGACTCCATAAACATCTGCTACAAAAAGGATGTACTTGGGTGAGGCACTTCCATACATAGAATGGCAAAGATCAAAAAACTCCAGTAACCTCTGTAAAACAGCATTCTATGATTTCCAGAGACTGGGATATGGATTCACTCTGGTTGGATTTAAAAACTGATGCGTTACTTGTGGTGCATCTCTAAAGGAAGTTCTAGTAGGATAACTCTCATATTGCATATGGGTCGTTGCGAGTCACATAAGGGGACCAAATTAGCCAGAAAATAAACAGGCAGGCAGGGATTCTTATTATAGGTGCCAGGTCCATGGGTGAAAATAGATTGCTCAGTAATTATCAGGGGGATAATCCTGGTGGTGGTGCTTCAAAGAGCAACTGCAGCTACAGTATAAAAGTTTTTTTTCAGGCTTGGGATTATAGCTATTTAATAAATTAAAAAAATAATTAAGACCTTTGTACAAAATATCATTTATCAAGTTTTATTGCAAATAAGCCCTGTATGGAACTGTAGAAGTGTGAAAACAAGAAATACAGACATGAAAAATCCCTGGAATTTAATATTTTCCAGGAGAGTCATGATTTTGTTTGTTTGTTTTTTGGTACGCGGATCAAACTTGGGACCTTGCACTTAGCAGGCAGGCTGTGGAACCACTGAGCTAAATCCCCGGCCTGGAGTCATGGTTTTGGACATAGCACTTACTTCCCCTTGTCCACATCCATGAGCGGCCACCCACCTTCTGCAAACATGACTGCTGCCCTGTGTCCTCTCACCAATTCCTACCTGAAGGAGACTACCTTAAACTGGTGTTGGGCAGGCCATTTGTCAATTGGCTTATACTTACAATTCAGAGCTGGTCTGAGGCTTAAGTGCACAGCTTAGTGGCTGCAGCTGGCATGCAGAAAGAGAACACCACGTGCCGCTGGCCACGGTCAGCTGAGACCAGCCCAGGTCTACAACACTGTGGTACCTGTATTAGCTGATAGCATCTGTGGCTGAAGACCCCATGATTCTTGCTCATCCTCTACAAAAAATTAATATTAATCTAAGGGAAAAAACAAGTTCCCATTAATTTAAGATTCACTTCTTGCAAGAATGCTTTGCTCTGTTCATGCTAGGCCTTACTCTCGTTAGTACCTCTGATCATTACCCCACGTATCTGACTATATGCCCCTCTTGCTGCTTTGTGCTTAGTAAATATTGGCAAGCCTGGAGGTTCAGGGCCTTTGCTCACTAGAAGCTGACTTCCCAGGCCTCACTTCATTTACAATTTATCTTTGTCTTCATTTCACCCCACGTAGCCAATCCGAGGTAGGAGGCTTCACTGGGGGTCCCCGATAACTGGTGCCCAGAACAGGGACTTTCCTTTTAGCAGAGTAGGTACAAGGACCACCAAGAGTGGATTGAGAGCTGTGGGCTGTGCAGCAGTGATGGAATTTCACAGAACAGATTTCGAGGATGGTTGCTCAGGCACAGGATTGGTAAGTGTTGCTGCCACAAAAAGAAATTTTCTATTAACCGGGATCTGAAGTAGGGCATAATTTGTCAACTGAAGAGTGCAGGTATGTCCATTTACTTCAGGTTTTGCTTAAACAATCAGGAGCCCAAGTGCCAGCTAGCTCCCTATCCAAAATGTTACAGGAAATAGTTATACGTAATCCTTGGTTTTCTCAGGTGGGGAGGGTAGATATTGAACTCTGGGAACAAGAGGGAAAAAGTCTTAAGCAAGCCCATGGGAAGGGAGAGATCATCTCCCCAGAAACCTTTGCTACTTGGAATTTGGTCCAGTCTGTTCTTGATCCCCTACACCCTGTGCAATCAGTACTTTTAGTGCCAGAGAAAGTGAAAATGACAGCAGCAGCTGCTGCAGTCACTGAAGCAGTGAGAGAAACTTCCCCTGCAGCTCCTGTTTCTCCTTTCTCAGAGGAGGGGGCTGAGGGAGAATTTCCCTTGCTGCCTTCACTGCCACCATCCATGGGTGGCCATATAGATAACATCAAGCAAAAAAGTAAATTATCTCAGTGTCAAAAAGCTGCGTTGAGGGGTGAAAGTTTTGGTGGGCCTGCTTGTTTCCAGGTGGGAATTCAACCAGATGAGTACTCCGAGGGAGAGCAGGTAAGTGTTCATTCTCCAGCTCAGTATTTACAATTTGACATAAGATTTAGAAATGAGGTCTCAGAACAAGCTCATAAAAATAGGGAAGAGTATCACCCAGGTATAGAAGAGGACATGTCCAGGACAGGGACCTGTGTGCATTTGAATAGGCAGCTAGGGTATCCAAATGAGGGTATCCCCAGATAGGGGATGCCATGAGGATAGCATGGTCTTCTGTGCAGAGGATGAGTTCTAACTCAGTCCTTTTTACATATGTTACAGGGACCCACAGAGTTATGTATTCAATTTGTGGTTAGACTTCAGGAGACTGGGTGCTGACAGGTTCCTCATACTGAGACAGCAGATATTTTATTCTATTATTATTATTATTTTTTGGTACCGGGGATCAAACTCGGGTCCTTGGGCTTGCAAGGCAGACAGTGGAACCACTGAGCTAAATCCTGGCCCCAAGATATTTTGATCTTACAATTGGCTTACTGTAATGCTAATCAAGATTGCAAATAGGCTTAAATCTGGTCTGGACTTCCAGTGATCTAAGGGCTTATATTAGGGCATGCCAGGATATTGGCCCTGAGACTCACAAATCTGATATGATAGCTCAAGCTATGATGAAGTTTTCTACTGGTAAAAGTAAAACAAAAAGTGTTATGTGCAGAAATTCGGGACACTGAAGAAAAGATTACAAAGTGCCTAAAAATATAAATTCTAATTCTTCCTCACCTGGAGATCAGGGAAATTCCAAACAGGCTCCTACCACTACATGCTCTCACTGTGAAGAGGGACACCACTGGGCTATCCAACGTTGCTCCAAATATCATAAAAATGAAACCCCCTTGACAGGAAAAGGGAGACAAGTCCTTCCCTGGGGCCCTCAAAAAAAAAGAGGAATCAAACAAAAACAGACAAATCCCAGTCTGTTTTATCCTGTCCAGATTCAAAAACAATTCCTAGCCCAAGCCTGGGTGCCAGGACAAACATCACTTCCCTCACCCGGAAACCACTCAAAGCACAGGATTAGATTTGTCTGTGGCACAGAGAACCTTGTTAACTGGGGGAGATTCTCCTACCTCCATTCCAACAGGGATTTGGGGGTCTTCCTTCAAAAGAGACAATTGGTTTAATAATAGGAAAAGATGGTTTTAATCAAAAGGGGATAACAGTGATCCCAAGTGTTATTGATGCTGATTATGATAGGGAGATTAATCTGTTAGTGCATTCCTATGATATTTGGAGTTTTGAGCAAGGAGAGTATATTGCACAGCTACTCTTATTACCATTAAAAGTGCCATCTTATGTTAAATATAGACAATTGGCCAGAGAACAAAATTCAGAATTAAAAACATCAAAGAAGGAGATTTATTTCTCCCAAGAGGTGTTAGGAAGTCGGCTGATGTATTTTATTGATTAATGGAAAATACCTTGAGAGACTTGCAGATATAGGAGCAGATGTGTCTGTTATTGCAACAGATTGCTGGTCCAACATATGGCCCAGTAGATTGGCTCCAACTTCTCTCATGGATCTGGAACAATTGCAGCAATGCTACAGAGTTCTTCCTCTCTACAGTATGAAGGACCAGATAAACAGTTAGGTACCATAAAGCCCTATATTGGCCCTATTCCAGTTAACCTATGAGGGAGAGATCTTTTGTGTAAATGGAGAGTGAGGCAAATGAATGAATCTAGGCATAAGGTAGAAGCTATGATGCAAAAAATGGGTTACCAAACAGGTAAAGGGTTAGGAAAAAATTTACAGGGAATAACAGAACCAATTTCCCCATCAATGAAAACAAGACGATTCTGTTGGTTACCAGTCACCTTTTTAATGGGGCCCATTGAGGCTTCTCCTAAAACTGCTATTCCTCTACAGTGGAAAACAGATGAGCCAGTTTTGGTTGATCAGTGGCCCCTTAAACAGGAGAACCTGTAACAAACAATTGTAGAGGAACAACTTAAATTGGGTCACCTAGAACCTACAGTAAGTCTTTGGAACACTCTGGTGTTTGTTATATTCAAGAAATCAGGGAAATGGAGGCTGCTCCGAGATTTAAGGGCAGTTAATGCATGCATAGTAATCATGAATGCACTTCAGCCTAGATTGCCTAGTCTTGCTGCCATACCACAAGGTTGGCCTTTAATTATGATTGATCTAAAAGATTGTTTTTAAATATTTCCCTCTATCCTAAAGATAGATAGCATATTGCATACTGCATACCCAGTTTAAATTTAAAA
Source organism: Heterocephalus glaber (assembly GCF_000247695.1). Next base: position 2,875,390 of record NW_004624792.1, on the reverse strand, counting down.
GAACCAATGAATAGCTATCAATGGACTGTTCTCCCCCAGGGATGAAGAACAGCCCACCTTGTGTCAAATTTTTGTAGTGCAAGCACTAAAACCAGCTCAAAAGCAGTTTAATTTGGCCCACATAATTCATTATACGAATGATATATTAATAGCTTCCTCTTCAAAACAGAGTTGAATATATTTGCAAAAATAAAACAAGACTTATTGTTGTTTGGATTAGTTATTGCACCAGATAAGGTACAGATGGAGGGTCCTTATTCTTTTTGTTTCCCCTTAACTTTATTGGTAAATTTTAGGTATACAGTACAGTTACATTCATCGTTGTGATCTTGTACCTTTACATGATGTATCTTGGTTCTTCTTTTTTCTCAATTTCCCTGCCCTCCCTTCACCCTCTCCACCCTTCCCTATTTACAAAGACTTTGTTTCCATTTTTCCTTTTCTTGTATTGTTTCTTTTCCCCTACCACTCCCACTTCCCCTACTCCTTTAGATGTTTTCTTCCTATTTTACAATATCAATTATACATTTTGGTCCTTATTTACACTTTTAGTTTTTCACACCAGAGAAACTATTTGGTATTTACACATGTGTGTCCTATTTATTTCACTTAAGAGTATGGCCTCAATGTGCATCCACTTAGCTATAAATGTCTCTAGTTTCTCATTCTTTATGGCTGAGTAGTACTCCATTTTATAAAAAAAAACAACCCACCTCTTCTTTATCCAGTCTCCAGTTGATGGGCAATTGGGCTGTTTCCAAGTTTTAGCTATTACAAACTTGGCTGCTATAAATGTGGGTGAGCATATATCACTGTGGTATGATTCTTTTAATTCTTTGGGGAAGATACCCAGCAGAGGGATAGCTGGCTCAAATGGGACTTCCAATTCTAGTTGTTTGAGGCATTGGAGGGTCCTTATTCTTATTTGGGTAACCTCTTGACTAAAAGAATGATTAGGCCACAAAATTTCAGACTAGGCAAGATAATCTATGGAACCTAAATGACATTCAATTGGCCTAAATTGGGGGTAGCTACTTATCAATTAAAAACTTTATTTAATACCTTACAAGGAGATCCAGATCTAGAGTCCCTCAGACAACTTACTCGTGAGGCAAAGAGAGAACTGCAATTAATACAGAAAATGTTACATGAGAGACAGACATATAGATTGAGTTATAATCATAAATTGATGCTGTATATTTTAGATACCCCTCATTCTCTCACAGAATTATTAAGACAGTATTATGATAAACCAGTATTTTTCCTTGAATGGCTCTATATATCTAGTAAATTAACAAGAACCCTTCAATTGTGTGTAGAACAGATTGCTAAGTTAGTAGTGATTGGAAAAACTTGTGCTAATCAATTATTTGGATTTGATCCTACAGTAGTAGTTTTGCCTATAGATATATTCCAATATGTTACTTTTTAACAGCAAGCAATATATTGGCAAATTGCTTTCACAGATTTTATAGGTGTTATAGATAATCATTATCCTAATGACCCAATATTTCAATTTTTTTCTCAAGAATCCATGTATTCTCCCAATAAATACCAAAACTCAGCCAATCCATGGGGCAAAAACCTATTTTACCAATGAGACCTCTAAAGGTCAAGTGGCAATCTGGACCAGTGGTTATAAAACTATTATAGAGACCTCAAAAATGTCTGCCCAAGGATCTGAATTGACTGTAGTCTTATTTGTAATTTGATATTTTTATCAGATCCTACTAATATTCTTAGTGATTTGGCCTATACTATTTATATGGCCCAGAGGCTTGAGAGTGCCCTTTGTATTCTAATCTAGATTCTCAGTTGTTAAATTTGTTTTTACAGTTACAACAGGCTATTTAAAACTCTACTGCTCCTTTTTATATAAATCATATTAGATCATATTCCAAACTCCTGGAAGCTTTAAGTTATGGTCATCAGCAAGCTGATTCTTTAATAGCATATTTATTTCCATTTGATGCAGCTTGTCAATCTCATGCTTATTGCCATTAAAATAGTAAAGACTTAACCAAAGAATTTCAGTTGTCTAGATCACAAGCAAAAAAAATAGTCATACCTTGCCCTACTTGTCAAAAGGGAGTAATCCTAGAGCCCTAATATGAAATGAAACTTGGCAAATGAATATAACCCATATCTCTTCATTTAAAAGGGTACAATATGTTCATGTGTCCATAGACACTTATTCTCATATGATTCATGAAACATGTCACAGTGGTGAAAAGATTGGACACGTCCAACAACACTGCTTGTCTGCCTTTGCAGCTATAGGAGTACCACATATATTACAAACAGATAACGGACCATCATATACAAGGAAAACATTGGCTTCCTTTCTCCATTCATGGCATATTAAGCATGTTACAGGTACTCTGTATAGCCTACAAGGACAGGCTATTATTGAAAGATCACACCTTATGCTCAGAAGTCAGCTTCAAAAAGAAAGAAGAGGAGTCCAGATACCGCCCCAGGCTCAACTTGGCCTGGCTACACTTACTTTATATTTTTAAAATCCCGCTCTTGGGTCTACTAAAACTCTTGCAGAGTTACATTGGGCACCACAATCACAATCAGAGAAACCATCTCCTCGTGCTTGTGTGTTATGGAAGGACACAATTACAGGTGAATGGAAGGGTCCTTCATAGCTTGTCACATGAGGAAGAGGATATGCTTGTGTTTTAACAGATAATGGCGAGGTGTTATGGTGGCCATCCTGGCTCAAGCGACAATTCTCGAAATTTGAACTGATGTGGAACTGCTGCTGCCGTGTGGCTCCACCAAGAGCCTTTGAGAGGATGACACTGTCACCCATTGGAACGCACTCCAGGAGTCCATCCAATCTGCCCCAACCCCTCTGAGGGATAAATTCCCTCCGGAGAATGATTTGAAATAGGGTCATTCCTACTAAGACATCAGGGGGATATGTATTGTTGTCCCAGAGTGATGTTGAAATTACAGTAAGGGAGGCAAGGGCCACGGTCTCCAGACAAGGCCTACCACCCACTCCGCAGAATCTCCATGTTGCCTTGCTGGCCATACTGAGTGCCACTGTGTGTATACCCTCAGTAAATGGAAAATAATATGGGACCTATGTCCCTAATCCTCCCTTCTTGAGACCTATAACATGGGTGCATTCCCCTCCAGAAATTTATTATGAAACAAAGTCTTCTGATCCTAAATTAGAAGTTATACCAGGACTGGTTAATAATGTAGTGCTAAGAGTCAAAAAGGATAAATTTTACCTCTAATTTTTTCTTTCCACCTCTCTGTGTTCGAGATCCAGGGATCAATAACAATTATGATTGCTGCCTTGTTGCTCAGTCCCAAACTTGGATGTTAAAAACTAAAGAGTTTGGGGCCAAGGATTTAGCTTAGTGGTTCTGCTGCTTCAAAAGTGCAAGGTCTCGAGTTCGATCTCCAGTACCAAAAAAAAAAAAGAGGAAAAAAACCCTAAAGAGTTTGATGTAGTCCTTACCCTGGAATCCACAGCCGTTTTCAGAGAACCCACCATGGATTATAAGCCTTAATTGCCCCCATCCCCTAGAGAGGTGAAATGGGATTATTTTAATGAGGGAGGTCTTCCTCCCATTGGATTAATGTATTGCCAACCAAGGAAGAATGGGAAAAATTGGTGAATGCAATATTGTAGATTGGGGCTGATGGGGACTTTATGAAGTATTTGAGTGAGACAACTCTCCATAGGAATCCCTAAAATGAAAAACATCAGATAATATAATAAAAGAGTCCCGGCCTGTTAAGAGATTTGCTTGGGCAGGCACAGGCCTCAGCCCACCTGTGCCCCAGATGCTACCTGATGGCTAATTAGGTCCTATTCAAAAAACCATTTGGAAAATGGGGTTTCCATTTATGCAGGGCAGTGTTTGGTCAGGTACTGGTATGGAAGCAGATAATGATGACCAAATTCTTTTTTTTTTTTTTTTGGTACTGGGGTTTGAACTTGGAACCTTGTAGTTTTGAAGCAGGTGGCAGCACCACTGAGCTAAATTCCTGGCCCATGATGACCGAATTCTAGTACTTAGCTAGTATAAGGTTCTTAAAACCATCATCTGTGTTTATAATCCTTATGTTTCCCTTCATGGCATTATTTTTTGGGAAAAGGATTCATTTACCTGCCCAAATTGTATTTTAAGTCATTGTGTTAAACTTGGGGATGTAAACAATGAGTATCTTGTGATTTGGGGGCACATGCCTGGTGTTTGGATCCCTGTAAATCTTATGGAGCCATGGATTTATTCTTCAGCCTCCTATCTTTCATGTAGTTTAGAACATTTTAGTAAGAGAATTAAAAGAATGATCAGATCAATTACTGTTTGTATAGTTTCTTTAGTGCTGTTGATATCCAGTGTGGTGACCTTTTCTGTGGCTATTGCCTACTCTGACCAAACTGCACATTTTATTAATAATTGGGCCAAGACTGCTGATTGGGCTTGAAGGATTCAACATGATATTGAAATTAAGTTACAGACCCAAGTTAGAGTATTGGAAACCAATGCCATAAGGATGGGAGATCAAATTGAAAGACTTCAGTTGTGACAAGGTTTAAAATGTCATTATAAAAGGACCCAATTTTGTATTACTCCCATGCCTTATAATAAATCTAGCCACCCTTGGGAGCAGATTAAAAAATAACGTATTGAGAGGGCAATACATCAAACTGTTACCCTTAACATTGATGCTTTACAAAGAGAGGTCCTTTCAATGTCCTAACAGAGTCCAGAATTTGATAAACAGATACAAGGCTGGGATAATTTTTCCCATCCTTTGGATCAACTAAATCCTTTCAAATACTTGAAGGCTCATTTTTGGGTTTATGTTGGAATGCTTGCTATAATTTGTGTTTTTGTGTTCATCTTGATTATTGTCTGTAGATGGGGTGCTCACACCAACAGAAGACTGGATGCTATTCAGCCATGCATCACACTGATGCAACTTTTTCAGCTGCAAAACAAGAAAGGGGGAAATGAAGGAGACTACCTTAAGATGATGCTCAGCAGGCTTTGACCATGTTCTATTGGCTTACTGCAATTGGCTTATAATTCAGAGTTGGTCTGAGGTTTAAATGCACAGCTTAATGGCTACAGCTGTCATGCAGAAAGAGAACTCTATGTGCCACTGGTCATGGCTGAGACCAGCCCAGGTCAGTGATACCATAGTGCCTGTATTAGCCGATAACATCTGCAGCTGAAGACCCTCTATAAAAGGTTAGTATTAATCTAAGAGAAAGAACAAGTTTTCATTAATTTAAGATTCACTTTTTGTAAGAATGCTTTGTTCTGTTCTTGCTAGGCCTCGCTCACATCAGTACCTCCAATCATCACCCCACATACCTGACCATATATTCCCCCTGCTGCTCTGTGCTAGAAAAATACTGGCAAACCCAGAAATTCAGAGTCTCTGGTCACTAGAAGCTCTGACCTCCTGGGCCTCATTTCATTTACCATTTATCTTTGTCTTCATTCTGCATTGAGTACCTAATCAGAGGTCAGGGGTTTCATTGGGAGTCCTCAATACTACCTACCAAGAGTAATTTCCAGGCACCAGAAGTTAGGAAGTTAATAGAGTATAATGTATTTTCTTAACATTTTTCAATCTATCTTTCCTTCTTTCCTGTTTTTTTTCATCAACTCACTAAATAAAATGTATTGGTTACCAGACATCATGCTGGGTAGACTCAGGGATTATAAAATTATCCTTGACTTTGTGCTTATAGTCTTGTGGGGGAAGAAGGATGAAAAAATGGAATTACTCCATGGAAAGCTCAACAACAGAGGCTTCATGAGAGAATTAGGTAATGATCTTTGACTATGTAAGGTCAGGGGAGTTCTTCTTGAGCTAACACCTGGGTTGGATTTTCAAGCATTGTAGAACTCATTAGGTAAAGGAGTTAATAAAAGACATCCTAGGCAGAAGCAAGAGTAAGAGGCAGGGAAGATTTGGGTGGGCTTGGAGAATGGCGAGATATATGCGATGAGTGCCATCTACGAAGAGTGTACCAAGGGAATTGAGGTCAGATTTTGAAGAGCCTGTAGGACATGCTAAGGAGTTAGCCAGTATCATTTAACAGTGCTTCCCAGAAGTGTCCAGAGTTTATAGAGGACAATGATTGTGATTTATACTGAATGGATGCAGAGGCAGCTAGAGCCAGGCTCATGGGGAGATGAAATACCAGCTGCTCATATAGATGTCAGTTGGTATATCCAGTGGCCCTCCAGCCTATCCACATGCTAGAAGCCCCAGTGTGCCTTAATTTATCAGTGAACTGATTTTCACTTTCTGTTATGAAACTCTCCAGGATAAGGCATCTGGGAGTTGACATTCAGGAAAGAAAGTGACTCTCTACCCTGGGAGATCATAGTGCCAAGAACTCAGAGAGAGTGCACTTGGAAACTTCTCTTTTGCCCCCCGGGAATGGAATTCTTTCTGTATGTTATTGCCTGAAAGCAAAGGCTTTTAATAAGTGAACAGTGGCCATAGAGGAAGGACCTTGGGATCCTCTGGGCTTCCAACTCCTATATCCCCACAGAAGTTAAGTACTTTATGATTTCAGAGGTAGGAAAAGTCACTGTAGCCAGAAAAATTGTCACAAATGTTCTCAGATAGCATGGACACTAGAAAGATAGATGCATGAAGTTTCTGCAAATGGAGATGGGCAGAGAGGGCAGAGTAGGCAAAGGCAGCCGGGCTGAACAAAAAGTGTGGACAGAAGAAGGTTTGATGGGACTGGGAGTAGGTAAGCCTCCTTATCAGCCAAGATGCATAGAGCACTCATGTGCCAGACACTTTTTGTACATTACAGATAACATTTGTCCCAACCTGCTGAAGGAGGTAAAATTATTTTTTTATTATAACTGAAGAAACTGATGTTGGAAAAGGTTAAGGATTTCCTCAAGGTGAAGCCCCATTGGCTGTAGCGTCCTCCTCTCCTCACCAGTCCACATTGCTTGTGAATGAGTCCTCAGTTGGAGAGCTGGAAATGTGAGCAGGTCTGGGAAGACTGATACACCACCCTTTGGTAGTCCGAACCAGTTATTTTTGCTACCACTATTGGTGGTGGTGATGATGATGGTGGTGGTAATGGTGATGTCTACATTTGTTGTTCACTTGCTATATGTTAGTATTATACTAGGCATTTTACATAACTGATCCCATTCGATCTCTATCCCATTCTTTTGAGGATATACAGACAGTTTCCTACTTACATTGGTTTAATCTACAATTTATCAACTTCTTGATGATAACTCAACATGTATTCAATAGAAACAGACTTTGAATTTTGATATTGTTGTGAGCTAGTGACATGCAGTATTAATCTCTCTTGAATCTCCTAGTGATCCAAAAGTCCTGAAGGCGAGCAACTGAAGTGTATCACATAGCTGGACACAGCTACTCAATAAATCACATGAGATAATCAACATTTTATTCTAAAATAAACTTTATTTTAGATAATTTTTCCCAAGTGTAGGATAATACAAGTGTGTTGAGCACATTTAAGATTGGATAGGTTGAGCAATGACATTAAATAGGACAGGTGTATAGAAAATTTCAGTTACATTACCAAGGTATGATAATTTCAATTTTCAATGGGTTGATTGAGGAGTAAACCTATCAAAAGCCAAGCAGTATCTGTAATGACTACTACCTCTTCAAGAAAAAAGACTCTGAGGCTCAGAGAGGTTAAGTAACTTATCAAGGTCACACTGCCAGTGTGTTCCAGAAGAAGTTTATTCCCCTGGTACTCCAGAGTCCAGAGGAAGAAGGTATTTAACCTTGCACACTAATTGTATGGAGGGGGGAGGGCAACAAGGAAAAGAGGAGAGTGGTACCTTTGAAAAGCAGTAGCTTATTCTAGGGCTGGGAGAAGGCTGGTGAGGAGTGGAGCCTGGGAAAGAAGGTAGGGATGGCCCGAGACAGCATCTTCATTTCCTTGCATCCTCTGAATGCAGAGCATCATCCAGAGGAGAGGTTGCTCCATCAGAAAAGAAGGTCAGGGACTTCTCTGCTTTCCAGCATACTTGAGTTCCAGGCCAGGGAAAAGGTTGGTCTCCACGATGATTGCAGAGGCAGATCATCTGCTCCACTGGGACACATGGGCTTCCTTGCTTGCTGCAGAGGCCATGGTTAATTAAATTAAGTAATTAGATTAAGTTAGATTACTATTAATACATGCATATATATAAAACATAGGAAAGATGCACTGTAGAAAGGAAAACCCTCTCCCACCCTATCTCTCAGGGTCTCAGTTGCCACCCTCAGCCATTGGTTACTGTCCTAAGGTACTTGATGCATCCCATACTAGGCACAGGAGGATATGTTCATTTTATGTATGTAAATGCCGAGATCATTTTT
>NW_004624792.1:2849425-2862679 GCF_000247695.1 Heterocephalus glaber | reverse complement strand
TGTATGTCAAGTTCTTTTCCCCTGCTTGGGAAGTTTTCTGCCATCACTTCTGTGAACAGTTTTTTTAATGTCATCTGCACTCTCTCCTGTTTCTTCAATGACTCCAATATGTCTTAGGTTATTCATCTTTGCATTGTCTAGCAGCTGCTGGATTGATTCCTTGTGGCCCCTTACTGTTTTAAAGAAATTTTTGTTTTCCTAGTCAGTAATTGCAATCTTATCTTCTGTATCTGAAAGTCTGTCCTCACATTGTCTCATTCTGCTGTGTAAACTTTCAGTGGAGTTTTTAATCTCCTGGATATCTGTTTGCATCTATTTTATGGATTCCATTTGTTTCCTATGTTGGGAATCCATCATGTTCCTCAGCTCCTCTTTTTTTTTTTATCTGTGTCTTCTCTAGATTTATTAATCATGGCTTGCATTATGGACACAATCTGAGAAATTATTTCTGATTTCATTTTTTCCAAATCCTCTTTCATTGCCAGTTCAGGGAGTCCAGGTGGTTGAATATCAGATTGTTCCATCTTGTTTCCTGTTGAGGTTGCTCTATGTGATCTGTGAGTCTGGTTTTGAGACTTATTTATGTGTCTTCTCATTTCAATGCCGGGGGGGCAGGGGGAGGGTGCGGAGGATGTGTGCTGCTGGCACTCTCGAGGCTCATGTCCTTGGGGCTTGGGGCTGTGGTACAGTGGCCCAGAAGTTTCACCTTCTCTGTGCTAGGGGCAGCTCTGCTCCTCTCTGAGACCGTTTGGAAGGTTGTTTACCTCAAGGATTTTCTCTGTATCTTTACAAAGGACATTTTGCATAGCATTTTAACTTTCAGATGTTAGCAAAGATTACATTTTCTAGAAGCCGAGGAATTACTCTTTTGTACCCCCAAATAAATGCTTCTTTTAAATCTCAGTGAAGTGTCTCTATGTGAAAAGAATACAAGAACTTCAAATAGCCTTTTTTTCTTCATTGAATAAATAAAACATATTCAGAAAGCCATCTTAAAACTTCAAGATTTTTGCACTCTAGTCCCTAGGAAATGGTTTGGAAGGAGCTATTGTGTTCAATTGTGTTAATCTCCCAGGCCCTTGCATAGAGTTTTGACTTTTCAAATGTTTTCAGCAATTACTTTTTCTAGAAGCTAAGGTATTATACTTAGAGAAGGTACTTGAAAAATAATCTTGCAGTTAAGTTTTCAGCTATTCTTTTGTCTATTGTGTCTCTTTATTGCACTAATGGTGGGTATAGAACATCACCCACGGTTATAGCAGCCACAATAACATTACCTGGGTCCTGTGTATGGGGAGTGTTTTAAAAAGAAATCTAATTTTAGGTTTCATCTTGAGTTTTTGGGCAGTTTTTGTACTTTGTGCTTCTGAAACTATAATTGTCAACAACATATCTTTGAGAGCAGGAGAAAGAAACTATTGTTTTGTTTGTGTATTACCATAACAGTATACAATGGTAAAATTTCCATGTAATTTTCAAAAATGCACAGCCACTTGCTGATTTATTGATGACCACTTCTTCCACCAAGGCAACAATAGTGACTCTTGAAGGATGAACTGCTAAATGGCTCCTTGGTTGGGCTCTGGACCCCTGTCTCAATTACAAGTACATATTTCTGACTGAGGTTTCTTGTTTTCTGCTCATAGAAAATTCACAGAAGTTAGAGAGGTTGAGGTCACTGGGTGTGTAATATTGAAAAACTTAATAGGAGAAAGAAAATGATTGATCCATACCATGTTTTATTTTGTGAACTTACATGTTACACCTGTAATCATGCTCCAAAAATGCTATATGATAGTATTTTTATTCTTTTCCATAGATTTTTGGGAAAAGACACTTAGGGAGGTTCACATCTTGGCCAAGGTCACAGCAGCCTTTAAAAGATGGGCTTTACACAGAATGACTTTGAAGGGACTTCTTTTTCAGCAAGTCTGATTACCTTCCATTTCTGAAGCTTAGGCTCTGCACACTGGGACATGGAAGATATTTCCTCAAAGAGAATGATTCTCATTAAAAAAGAATCCAAGGATGCACAAGGTACATTAGCTCCATAATCTCTGGATAGTAATGTTTTCATAAGCAGGCTAGGACATAAGGAAAGTGACTCCTCAATGGATAAGATCCATGTAAACTTGTGAACAATCCTTTATGGCTTTGTTCCAAAATCCTGTTTTATTCTGATTTTAGTTTTACATGCAAAAGGGTCTGTGTCCTGTCAGAAGTGGTGTAGGATGAGAGAGTGGATGGCTTGTGTGTCTGTCTCTGTTTGAGAAGGGTAGTTTTGAAGCTGGTGGAAGAGGTTGGATGGAAAGTAGTGGAGGAGGTGTGGACAGATCAAGAATGTCATTAGCACCTTCTCCTTAATAGCAACTGGAGGAGAGTAGATGCATCTCTTGTGGCAGACTCAGAGGGGAGATAGTAACTGATCTTCTCCAGGATATCTCTGACGCTCACACAAGTTACCTGATACCTGGCTTAGCTCTCAGTTACAGCTTTATCCATCTTTTTATTTTTTCTCTGAATTCAAAATGTTTATTAGGAAAAAAAGCCCAACTGTTAAGTATGCTATTCCCTTGACAGAGAATTATATTTCTTACATTTTTATTTAAGAAAAAATATCAAACCACAGGTAAGTCAAATGCCTATTGTGATCCTACCCTGTATATCTATGGTCATCTATGATTAACTGTCTGATGGGCCTTAGCAACCACAAATGGGTACTACTGCTTCCCTGAGGACAAGTAATTGAGAGGAGTACTGCTTTGTTTTCTGGGGACCTGGCATCACACATATTATGGAGGTGGGCATAACTTGGTACCCAAATGGACCTCTAGCTGCTGATTGAATTTTACTGGTGGTTTTGGCTCAGATCTTGGACAATCCTTCCTCGTCTGCCTGGAGAATCAGGCTTTTCTGTTCCTGCAGCATCGCTTGCTCTCACAGATGTCTCTCCGTCTGTCCTCTGTCTTCTCCTTTTCTCTACAGCCATAGTGTTAACAACTAAGTGGGAACTTTATAATATTAAACTTACCTTTTAACCTTTATAGCAATATAATTCTACTCTGTAGTTGTATGCTGGATGTCTGTATTATTTAGCAATTTTAAGCAGGATTTGCAAGACTCTGAAAACTGCATCTATTATAGATCCAATATAAGGCTAGCAGTGGAAAAGGAAGAGTCGCAAATAGCATTAGACCTTAGATAGTAGCTGGGAGGACTTATCAAAGGCTACTGTCTTTGTGAACTCAGTGTGGAAAGGGATGTTGGTTCCACGTTGGTCTTTACAGTTCATAATCAGTATCTTTAGGGCCATGTTTGGGGAAAAAATTGGCAACCATATAAATCTTACATTTTTATAGCACTTCAATCTTTTTTCAAAGTACTCTCACATCTATTATCCCATCTTGACCTCCCACAGAAACTGAGTTGGACACAGCAAGTATTTTTATCCTGATTTCATAGATAAGACACAAAGAGGTTAAATCACAAAGCAAGGCAGAAGGAGACTGAAGCTAAACATCCATGTCTGATATCAAGACCGCTAGTCTCTCTACTAAAAATCGCACCTCTCTTTTTGTTCTCTGCAGACTACAGCTACCTCTCTACTGAAATGAATATCTTTTAGAAAATTGACAAACTTTCCTTTTATAAATCTATTTTTTAAATTGACAAAAACTGTATGTATTTATCATTTACAGCATAATCTTTGAAATGTGTATATGCTGTGGAATGGCTAAGTGGTGATGATGGTGCTGTACTTTCTTTAAAACAGTGTTTCTCAACTGTGCTGCAGAGTAGAGTTACCTGAGCCACTGAAAGTAATACCTACACTCATGGCCCACCCTGACCAGTTGAGACAGGATCTTAGGGTAGCTCCCCATATAGCTCTGTGTTTTAAAGTCCCTCAGGTGATTCTGATGCACAGTGAGGACCAAAGCCATTGCTAGAAGCTTACCACGGGGAATTCCCACATCAAATTCAATGACTTTTCTTTTGCTACTAGCCCGGGGCTATCTGACACTGATTTTTTTTCTTTAAATTCATTCTTTTGGTATCTATAAAATGATATCCTCCTGGTCCCCTGTTCTTCTCTGATGGCACCTTCCTTGTCTTATTTTTTTCTTCAACATTTTGATTTTGTTTTTCCAATTTAGCCTTGCTCTTTCCATTGTGTGTTCACAGATTAATATTGCAGTTGTGCAAAGGCTCCTTTATTTTCCAGGGCTCGGACACAGGGGCATAAGGGCAGAGACTTTATTTTGATCATCACTGCAGCTCTAGGGCCTAGGACAGTGCCAGACACATGCTCAATAACTGAATGACAGAGACGTCCATGTGATCCAATCTGTGCAGTTCTGTCTTGCATGCCAGTCCTGCGTGCCATCTCTCGGTGTGCAACTATTTTCTTAAACCCAGCCGTCTCAAAACTGAATACATTATCTGCTTTGCTCCTGCAAAATAGCTCTTTTAAATGTTGCCTGCCCACTTCTCTGCTTCCAGTAGCTTCATTCTTCCAGTTCTTTGGATCAGCTGTCTCTTCTCTGTACTCCTGCCTTGTACCATGGTCTCTTGATTTAGCTGGCTCTATAGTACCCATGGCCCCAGTGGGGAGGCAATACCAGACTGTGCTCTGAACACTGGCTGAGCTGAGGAGGGTCCCACTGATTCACCAGCCAATTGTTCATATGACGACCAGGGAGGACGGCTCCCAGTTCCCTCTGGAACAGGAGACAGGACTGAAGAGTATTCACTGGGAGGATTGCAGGAGTGACCTTGTGAGCCAACTTGCTCAGACACTAAATAGCTCTCCAGATGCAATTCCAGATCCTATAAGTCCTTTAGAGAAACTCAGTTTTTCCTGAGGTTGCTGACATGAGACTGTTCTGGCCACACCCATTCACAATCAATTATATCAATGTTAATACTGATATTCTTTCTTTGGAAAACAATATATATATATATATTTCAATTTGCCCCCCCCCCTTTTTGTATCATGTAACCAAAGTCCTAACCACCAGGCTCTGAACCAATTAATAGCTTTTTAGTAGATGTATTTGATTATTCTTGTCTCCTTCAACCCATCCTATTTGTTGTGCCTTTTGCCTGGACTTCCTGTATCTAGTTTAGTCATCGGGGGAACTTGATACATCTTTTTGGAAAAAAAAAAAATTAGGAAAGAGGAAGAATGGCCCAGACATTAGGTTAATAGAAAGGGCCTTTGAGTCAATCTGCCTGGGGTTGAATCCAGGGACTGTGAACTAACTTGATGATAGGAAATGCTGCATGCCTCAGTTTTCTTACCTTAAAAATGGAACTATCAGGAAACTATGCCCCAGGTGATTGAAGAGATCCAAGGATTAATGTGTATGATGCATTTAACACTGTGCTTGATATAAATGCTCAAGATATACTCACTTCATCATTTGATTTGTTATTGGCATTCCTACTATTCAACAAAGAGTTAGATACTTTGCCGCTGTCATCAATTGTGTATTTTCCAATTAGTTTACAACTTAGAGATAAGCAGTGTTTTGCATTCTGCATTTCACAACTTGAGCAATATATTGTAGGTTGACTAATCCAAAGCCTTTGTACTTCCTACCTAATACCTCAGAGCAGAGTGCAACGCATGACTGGTGCCTGTCACAGGCACTGTTGTCAGACTGCCCAACACATATCTCCTCTTTAGAGCAATTCTTGATGAGCCTAAGCCCTCTATGGTAAGTCTACATTTTTTACATATCCTGCTTTGGGAGGCACATGAGCCCTTCAGGACAGTAAGATGTTAATGGGGGTGTCTGGGGATTTCTGAGAAAGGTTATCTTGATTTTAGAATAATACCTGGGCAAGAGCAATCCTTCCTCTTCATCTGACATTATTGCATTTGTTGTGAGTTCTGAAATGGTGGAAGCCAGTTGTGGCAATGATAGCTGAAGGCAAAGTAACACCAAGGATGAGATAGAGGGAGGGCAGAAAGAACTGGATTTTTGAAGATGTTGTGAGCCATTGGACTGACTAATCCTGCAGCTTCCCATTCCCAGAACCTCAAGCTATGTGAAAAACGATCTTTCAGTTGAGTATGCATTAACTTAGCCAAGGCAACGGTCACATCGGGCGCGTGTGTGTGTGTGTGTGTGTGTGTGTGTGTTTGTGTGTGTGTGAGCATTTTTCCAGGAAGGGTTTGTGACTCCTTGAAAAGTTTGAGGCTCACAGCAGCAAAGATGGAGCTGAAGTTCAATCCATTTCGATCTCTCTCCTGAAGTTCAGGTTCTGGCTTCAACCAAGGTGGTTCCCAAAGGATTGAGAGGTGGAGCAGGTCTCCTTCCCAACATAGCCTTTGCTCTAACTCCTATGGTGCTTCCTTCTTAATCCTCTTGTGTTTCACAGGTATTGCCCACTGTTCAATGGCATAAACTTTGAGGACAGTGTGTTCTCCCCCACACCCAGAAAAGGAATGGTCACACCCCAGCCCCCAGTACCTGTGAATGACTTTATTTAGAAATTTGGTCCTTCCAGATGGACCAATTAGGATGAGTCCTGTTTCCTATCCAATGACTGATGTTCTTATAAAAAGAGGAAAATTGGACACAGAGCACAAAGGTGTAGTGTGTGATGATGGAAGCAGAAGCTGGAGAGATACAGCTACAAGCACCAAAGACTGCCAACAACCAGCAGAGCCAGCAGGGAGGAACCTAGAAGATTTTC
Organism: Heterocephalus glaber; assembly: GCF_000247695.1. The sequence goes on along the minus strand of NW_004624792.1, from coordinate 2,855,974 downwards.
CTTCAGAGCTGCAGAAGGAACCACCTTGCCATTACCTTGATTTTGGACTTGTGAGAGAATACATTTCTGTTTTTCTAAATCACCCAGTTTGTGGTAATTGGTGATGGCAGTTGGAAGGAACACAACCACAGAATAGAAAAACTGAGTAAATTAAAAATTAAAAGCTGCACTTGCATTGGACACAAACATGCCTCCAGACCCCTGGAAGAACTGTAGGAGATGTTAGTTTCCCCTTGAGGAGAACAGCAACCAGAACTCTGAAAGCCAAGTTACTGGCTTACATTGCTCAGCTACTGAGTGGCACAACCAGGATGTAGACACGTTTGTCAGAATCAGAGGCCCACTAAGGACCAGATCAATAAACAGGAGATTCTGATAAAAATAATGTGCTACATAGGAAAGTTTACAACCCCAAATGCTCTAGAGTCCCTGTTATTCCTCCTGATGCAGAAGAGAGAGTATTTTTTTAGTGGACCTGACTTGGCAAATGGCCCAGGACTCAATCATTGAAAAAGTCTCCTTGTCTAGTGGGAGGGAAAGATCATGGTTTTACTAAGCATTGACAACACTATGCTCTTTCATCTACGAGATTGTGATGCCCAGAGTGACTCTGTAACAACAATCACTCACCAATGAAGTGGGAGAAATGTGAACTGAGTGAGGTCTGGGTGGCCAAAGCCACCCACTCCTATTATGCCCAGGTAGCCTTTGTTCTCTCTAGGTTCCCTGAACTCTCTTGGTGTTTCCTATCTGTATCCCTTGCTTGGCACCTAGCATATTGTCTTCTTACTTCATTTGCTTTTTAATGTACATATGCCTTGACTTTTAAGGGAGATTTTAAGTCATTTGTGATAAATTGATGCTTTTTATTTCTTTGTAACCTATGTGGAACTTGTTAAGCATTAATGCTCAGTAAATACTTAGTGTTTATTATTGACTCCTACACTCCACCCAGAAATAATAAGAGACTCTAGTACTATACTTTAGGGAGTACTTGAAAAGGGAGCTCAGTCAAGGGCTCTTGATAATAGAGTTGACACAACTAAACAAGGTGTTGTGGACAGTTTAATAAGGGTGTGGGCTAAGCTGGAGGAAGCAGAAAGGGATGGTGAAACACTGTAGGGCTCACAGTGGGAAGCTGTTATTCCTCATGTGAAGGACAGGAGAGGGAAGGGCTATCAGAACCTGAAGAGGATAAGCAATAACAACCATAACCTACAGAACCTGTGGCATTCACTTGAAGATGCAGTCAACCTATGGCAAGTAAGTGTCTGATTTTACGTTACTCTGAGCTTTTGATCTCAGCTTGGGTCTTGCATTAGCTGAACCCAATCTATAGCCAGGTGGCAAGGAAGCCCATTAGTCATGCTCAATTGGGCCTAGATCCTGGACACAGAGCAAAGAGCATCAAAATAGAGAGTGACCCTTAGAATGCAAACACAGAGAGCTGTCACAGGAATCATACCTCCTCCACCTCCTTTCCTTTTGGCTCATGGACTTCAGAATTGCAGAGACTGTTTCTTTAGAATGAGAGTAAATCTGTGATTGTCATCATCATTGAATTCATCACCTTCGTCTTCATCATTATTCTCATTTACACAAGAGGAATTTGAATAGTCTAAGGTAATCCGGAACATTGTAGCAGAGCTAGGATTATACTTCAAGCCTTTGTACTCCTGGTTCAGAACTTTGTGCCAGCATCCCCACCATCACTTCAGTTGCCCTGTTTTTCTTTACATGATTCAACTTCACCTTCACATATTAACAGTGTCAGTCGGCTTTCCACTGTTGTGGTCAAATACCTGAGAAATGGAGGAAAGATACGTTTTGGCTCACAGTTTCAGAAGTTTCAGTCCATGGTTGGCCAACTCTAAGGAAAAATATCAAGGCAGAAGGGTGTGGTGGAGGAACTCTGCTTACCTTGTAGGAGCCAGGAAGCAGAGTAAGAAAGTACAAGATAACCAGAGAAGGCAGTATCAGGGACCAGATATAGTCCCCAAGGTCATGCCTCCATGACCCAGTCATCTCAGCTAGACCCCACTTCCTGTTTCCATCACTTACCAATAATGCCATGAAATTATTATCTCATCAGTGGATTAGTCCACTTGATGAAGTTAGAGCCCAAATAATCCAATCATTTCCCCAAACTCCCATCAGCTAACAACCAAGCCTTTAGCACCTGAGTTTGGGGGGACATTTCCAATCCAACCATACCAATAGTCCATTCTCGTGGCTACCAGTTCACTATAAAGGACTGCTATATAGAATTCCCTAAGTCTGCACACCATGTGGCTGCTGGTTATTTCTTACTTGCACCACATGCACTGTCATGCCAAAACCCCTGGAACTGGGGGACTAAGAGTCACACCAGGTTCTGATGAAATTCCAAGGCAGGGACTCTAATTACCAGCAAAAATCTACTTCTCAATATGGTCTCTCCCTGCAGGAGGACACAGCATTCTGTTTCTGTGCCAGCTGCCAGGAAAGGCTGCCTTCTGGGACAGCTCCTCCCTGGGCATGTGGACAATGTTCTTGGCATGTGACAACTCTCATGGTTGTGAGATGAAGGAGCTATATTCTGAGGGTTCATCAAAGGGACCACAAAGTGGACATGATGTGGGGCTTTGTTCAACCTTGCAACAGTAGAAGTAGTCGCTATTCTGAATGACTGAGAGGTTATAAAAAGAGTGATGAAAATATGAGCAAATATTTTTATATGCTTATTAAGCCAGGCACCAGCCTAAGGACTTTGCAGGTGTGAATTCTTGCACCAGCCTTGAGAGGGAGGTGGAAGTATTTTCCCAACAATCCACCTGTGTTTTCTAGGTCCAGTTGCTCCTCTGTTCCACCATGCATATGATTGTCACACCTGCTCCTCCTTCCTAAACCTGAGTATCTCCTTCTTCATTCTTGTTCTCATCAGGTGACTCCGCTGAAAAGCAGCCAGAATAGAAATTCCATACCAGCCCATCTAATTCCTGAAGAGTCACTGTCAACACTCTACTGTCTACCTTCCCTCCTGTGACCAAGGGTGACAGCAGCCCTATACCTTGCAGTAGAGCCATTTGCTCTTGCCTTTTCGAGCCTTGCTTCGGCAGCCCCTCCATCTCCCAAGCATCATCTTGCTGTGCTTGGCAGCTTCACTCCCAGTAGCCTATTGTTAACGGTTTACATTTAGATGTCCCCCCAAAACCTCATATGCTCGTAAGTGAGGCTTCTGAAAAAATGAGGGCGCTATAGCTACATGTGATGTTAGGAAATGGGAACTGGTTGGAAGAGGCTGTTGGGGGGAGGCGTGACCTGGAAGGGTGCATCTCTTTCCCTGTCTCCTCCCTTTGCTCTCTGCTTCCTGGTAGTCCTGACATGAGCAGCTTTCCTCCACAGCAGGCCCTTCCCCTGTGCTGCTTCTGCCCAAGAGCCAGCCAACTATGGGCTGAAATAAACCTCTCCTTTAATTTCTTGGTGTCAGGTATTGAATCCTACCAACAAGAAAGTGAATAAGACACCTACTAACAGTTCTTATTTTCTCCCACTTGAGGAAAAATTCTTCTCTTGACTCCACACACTCCTTCAGCTATCACCTAGGTTTTCTATCCCTTTTATAGCAAAACTCCTCAAAAGGCTTGTATATATATTCTTGATGTCTCTAGTTCTTCCTTGCAGCCATCCTGCCAAGGCTTTTGCTGATATCATCCCACAGAACTTAGTCCTGCTCAGATTACCGGAGAATTCTCTGTTGCCAGGTCTAATGGTCTGTCTTCATCCTGAGTTTACTCTGCTTTTAGCATCATTTAACACAGAAAGTTTCCTTCCTTTCCAACTGTGTTTGTCTCTGTATTCAGGGACTTCATGTGTCCACAGGTTTTCCTCCTTCCTTTGTTACTTTTTCTTCTCAGACTTATTTTTTTGGATTCTTTTCATCCCTCTCCAACCTCTCAATCTCAGAGGCTCTAGAACTCAGACTGCTATTTCTGTATACTCATTCCTAGATGAACCTAACTAGTCTGATGGCTTTAAAAATGCTGAAAAATTTCACATATATATTTATATACTTCCTTCTGTATTCCTGACATGTTCTTTTCCTTTCAAATTCCGTGACAATTATCATCATCATAATAAAATAATATTAACATAATATTTTAACATAATATTGACATAATATTTTTTACTTATTTATTTTCTCACAGTCAAATGTAAACTCCATGAGGTTGTATTTTTTTAAAAACTCTATACCATATTGTGGAACATTTCAATTATATAATAAGCACCTCCTATCCATCCATCCTCCTCCTATAATAATCAATTTCTATTCAATCTTGAATAATTTATAAGACTCCTTTTAAAAATGATAATTATTAGTACATACTAATTTACAAATTTTGTGGTGACATTCCATACATGCACATAATGTGCTTTGATTGTATCCTTTCTCCCTACTACCTCTCTTACCCTCCCCTTCCTAATTCCTAATAGGGCTTCTTATACTTTTATGTCATCTCCTCCCTCCCCAGATCCCACAAATAAGAGAAAAAATGCTGTACCTGCCTCTGAGACTGGCTTATTTAACTTAACACGAGGACCTTCTGTTCCATTCTTTTCATGCAAATGACATTATTTTGTTCTTTATGGCTACATGATACTCCACTGTGTATATATGCCACATTTTCTTACCCATTTATTTTACTTTTATCTATTTACTTTATTCATTACTTGTTGATAGGCATCTAGGCTAATTCCATAATTTGACTATTGTGAATAGTGCCTCCGTAAACATAGATATGCAGGCACCTCTAAAGTAAGCTGACTTTGATTCCTTTGGGTATGTGCCCAGGAGAGTTATAGCTGAATCATATTGTGCCACCTCTTCTGCCAGCACTAAATTAATTTGAGGCAAATCACATCCATTGCATCATTTAGTTCATTTGTACTTTGATTGGCTTCTCTAAAAGATAAGGATACTTAAAATACAGCTATAGTAATACCATCAAATATCCAGTCAGTATGCAAATTTCTTGAATAGTGGCTTAATAATTTTTTTACTGTGATAAGATGTAAACCACATGAAATGTACCACTTTCACCATTTTTGTGTGTGCAGATCAGTAGCGTTGGGTACATTCATATTTTTGTGCCATTATCTATCTCTAAAACTTTTTTGTCATCCAGAATTGAAACTCTGTATCCATGAAATACATAGATAATTTTTAATAGTAGGTTTGCTTGTATCAGAGTGTCTAACATTCATAGATAGTATCTGAATGACTTACCGCTCCCATTTTTTTTGTAATTTATTATTGCAAGCATGAGATGGTGGTTTGTTCTGGATCTCACTGATTGAATCCCTATGGTGTCATTTCTTGCATCCCTCTGTATTTCCTGAAAACTGATAACTGGATCTTGGGCTTCCTCAAAGTCAGGGTTCGTTTTCATTCTTTTCCATAAGTTTCCCATTGTTTCCCAGCAAGCCATGTTGGGTCAGGGGTCTTCTGTCCTCTGTCCTCTCTGTCTGTGGTGTGAGCAGCCAGTGATGATCATGGTACGGATCCCTTAGTGCCTCAGAGGATTGCAGGATGGTGATAGTCTCTCATTTCTTTTTCACTTATTATCTGGTTCTCCTATAGAGTGAACCAAGCATGCACCAACTTATGGAGCTACTTTGAGGTCCGGATCATTCAGGAAAGTCAGAATTTCAAAATAATGCATCTAGAGTCCTCAAAATGTAACCATCAAAAAGTGTATCAGTATGAACTCATGGACTTTTACAAATGTTATGTGTGCCAATTAGTTGCCATTGGTAGTTTTATTTATGCTTGGCTGGGGGAGCCCTTTTAACCATCTACTGGTCTGATTATTTAAATACAAGATGACCAAAAATTACATGTTTTTTCATTAATTTTTATAAGATAATATAACAGGAAATATAAAAACAATTTTATCAAATTTATTCAATACAAGAATTAACTGGTTGAAATGACACCTGTCCAAGCGATGCCTGGGATAGTCAGTATGTAAACAAATGCGCTGCCTGAGTGATGCTTGGGGTAAACTGTTAAGTGGTTAAATTAGCTCTTGAAAACTTAAGACTGACAAATTTCTTGTTTTCTAGGGTAACAAGATGATCCAGGCTCATCTAGTGCATATTCTGTGATAAACCTGTGGTCTTGATCTCTTTTGTTCATTGCTTGATCCCCAGCATTATTGTTTCAGAATAGTGGCTGGTATATATAGGTGTAAAATAAAAATTTGTTGAATGAATGCATGCATCTCCATTCTGAAGATAAGGGAATGGGACAGAGGCATGAGGGCTCACTCACAGTCACACAGCTAACACAGGAGAACAGACCAAGGAGCCAGGGACTCTGCTTTCAGACTTTATGCTGATCACAAAGGGGCAGAAGATGAGCCTGAATGAAAATACAAATTATTCAAGGAGTGGCACAAACTTATGAATGGTCAATCCAGGGGCAGTCCTTGAAGGGAGAAAGGCCACTGGTGGCTGCCGCATTCTTGCAGACATTCCGCAGCACCATTCTTTATATATATATATATA
>NW_004624792.1:2808541-2838079 GCF_000247695.1 Heterocephalus glaber | reverse complement strand
CCTTGCTCAACCATGTTGCTTTTCTGTGAAAGCATGGGAGATTTTTTTCCTCCAGGTGGCACTCCTTTGGCACACCTTTTTGTTGAATCTTACTGTTTTGGTGTTCATCAACCGCTTTGCTCAGGAGGTTGGATGACACCAAAGATGCAGGATCTTGAAGAAGGTTTCTTCATGTTCAGGATCTTTTTGTTGTTGTTGTTGACCTTGGAGGGCCAGTGCCAAAATATTGGCTGTCTACTTAGCCCAGTCACCTTACTAGTTTTGGTCTCTAAACTTTGGTTGTTAAACACCCAGAAGAGAAGATCAATAACATTAGCATTGTAATAGGAGTAGTGAATTTCACTATTATAATTTTACCTGGATATTAGGCATTTTGAAATAAAAATATAGTTAGGAGACTGTTATCATTGCCAATCACGGTTGTTCTAGTAGTTGAATCCCTGTAGAATGTTAACAGAAAAAGGCTTTAAATCATAATATACATAATACTATTCATAATATTTTAGCATGACAATCATGATATTATCTTTCTAATACACTTGAATATGTATCTTAGTATAAAATAGCCATTGTTAAACATATTCACTCCCCCTAAAAAATGTATGAAAAAGGCTCTTACCTAAGCAGATATCTTTTGATAGGGATGTTGTCTAAGGAAAATATATTGGCTTACAAATGTACCTGTTATCATAAGTGATTGTAGCATAAGAGAAAGGCAAATATCTGAATCAAAAGATTATTACCATAAACAACATGTTGGAAGACCCATACAATTAGAGGGCATGGATACATTTTGTACACCAGAAAAGTAGAAGTAATAAGTATCACAATGATATAAAACCTTATGTCATTCAATGTGGCTTGGTACCAAAAGCATCTTTCTAATAACACCTTTGTTTATCAAAATTAATCTCTTGAAGATGTCCAATGTAGGCATATCAAATAACATATTTAGAACTTAACCAATGTAAACATTTTATAATAACATATTTAGAGCTTAAACTTTGATGATAACCAATGTAATCAATTTATAATAACATATTAAGGCAATGTCAGGGTGTGTCTACCATAAGGTTATGAAAATTATTGGGGGTCCCATTAGTGAATTAAGACCAGAATAATTATTTTCTGGGCAGCTACTTCTTTATTCACCAAGGGGAGTCCCATTTAGCAGTCTCTCCAAACCCAAGGGTTTCTATTTATTTACTTTGACAAACAAAACCAATTTTTTTTTAATTTTTATAACTGAATAATCTACAATACTATTACTGGGCCTGAAACCTCCCTCTTAAACATTTTTAGATATTTTCATCTCTTTGTGTCTCTGAGGTATAAGTGAATTACTCTGTCTTACTTTCCAGTTTTCTAATACTCTTTTTTTTCGGTACCGGGGATCGAACTTGGTTCCTCACACTTGAGAGACAGCTAGCAGAATCACTGAGCTAAATCACCAGCCCTCTAATACTCTTTTGACTCTGTCAAGTTTAGACTTATGTGTTGTGCTTCTATTTTTAAAGAGATTTTTACATACTCATGTATTCTTATTAATTCTGATTTTTTATTTTATAATTTCTTTAAAATTATTTCTTTTCATGGATATCATTTATTCCATTGTTTTGGGGTATTATCACAAAAGAATTTAATTAAAATTCATTTTGTGATTGCTCAGTTATTTTAATTTTGTGTGAAGTAATTTCATCTCTCAATTGTTGATTTTTCTGATTATCTTTCTTAGTATTAGTTTTTTTTCTATTTTTATAACATTTTATATAACTCATAAAACAGTGCTTGTATAAAAATTCACACAATGTTGCTAGACAGCACACAATTTGCAAAAATGTCCTGGGTTTTTGTTACATTCAGTTTTCTAAGGATGCAGTCAAATCAATAGTAAAATGCAGACAGTATATGACAATTCATTATCTGTTTATTATTATTCATTATCTCATTATTTTGTCTTCTCAGAGTATTAACTCTGATATCCACTTTGTGCAGGGTCTGCTCTTACTAGGAGTCAGAAAAGCATTCAGGCTGGATCTACCAAGGCAGGTATTTCCACATGGCAGTGATGGTCCTTGGGGCCCCCACCCACAATTCAGGATCATGGTCTCCACAGCCAGCCAGGAGCCTCCCCAGGGGACTCAAGGCCCTGCTAACTGGGCACGGAGCAAAGCTCTTCAGGGCTGTGCTGTGGTGAGTCAGGCCCTCGACTCTTACCATCCAAACAGCCAATCCCCTCACCACGGAGCAGATCCCATGGTTGGTTGGTCACTACTGCAGGTAGCTCCACCCTCAACTTAAACAAAAAGGAACGGTTGGGATCAAGACTGAACAGGAAGGGCACACCAGCACTCAGGACAACAGACACTTTATTCCCTGTCAAGTGTTTGTTACCATGTAGACACAGACATGAGAACTAAAGCAGGATTCGAACACAGTACATTCATGACTACCCTCAGACATTCTTTAACACCTTACTAACAGAAAACCATGACCACTACCACCTACTGTGACTTACTATTTTACTTATCCTCAAAATGTGTCTGTGCTGTCTTTAATCCTTGGGATCTAAGGGAAAAAAATTCCAAAACACAAACAAGTAAAATCAAAGAATTTGAATGGAGGGAAGCAACAGATTTTATGGAACACATTAGATTCTGAAAAAATAAGCATTTTTGCATTTTTGCTTCATGTAAAAAACTTGCCCACTGGAGCCACCTGTATGGGTGAAGTGAGTGCACTGTACAGACAGAACACAGACCAGAGGACCAGAAACATCTCCCAGAGCACATCCACCCCTCTCACAGAAAGGGGTCACAGGGTTTGGGGAGATGCCCCACACAGGAAAGGTGTAAAGGAAACCATCAAAATGCAGTTTCTAAAACTTTAACATGCTTTAGTTTGGAAACAGACATTTAATTCTCACAACCTGTTGATTTCTCTGATGTGACTAAATAAGAATTTTTAAAAATAAATGATTGTGCTTCTGAAGTTGCAGGGTCACATTCTACTCTCTAGAAAGCAGGGTCATTTTCACATGGCTTGGAATCCTCTTGGATACATCCTAGAGTCCAGAAAAAATTCCATGGTACCCCCAACCAGCAGGGCCAAGCGTACAGGGCCACAGCCATCTTTGGGTAGGGGTTTGTGTGTGTGTGTGTGTGTGTGTGTGTGTGTGTGTGCGTGCGTGCCTGCATGTGCGCATGTGCGCACGCTAGGAAAACTAAGGCCAAGAGAAAGGCCTAAATGAATGGGGGAGAAAGGTGAGTCTCCGGGCTGCCCCAGTCAGTATTAGTTTTCCATTTGAGTTTTCAGATTCATTTTGTTGAGATGGGAGTATTTTTCCCTACACTTTTCCTATGGCTAACCCTACCTAGACTTTTATAGCAAGTGCCTCTACTTGCCTCCTGGGGCATCTCACTCAGAACAAAGTGTTGGAGTGTTTGGGGATCTCAGCCCATGATATTTCTGATATCTCAGGACTACTGCCCAACTTTATCAGACAAGGAGTATGTCCTACCTTCCATACTTACGTTAGCATTTGAATAAAGACTCACATCAAATGGTGGGATCTATATCTACCTGCCTTATTTTTAAAGAGACCTTTGTGACTGCTTCAATCAATAGTTTATGATAAAAGTGATTTATGTGACTTCTGCATCTAGAGGATAAAAGTGCCACCCATTTTTAGGGTTTGCTGTCTTGGGACTCTCACTCTCACTTTTGGAACACACCTACTAAGCACTAACCCACATGGAGAGAATACATGCAGGGCCAGCCAGCAGCGCAGTTGAGGTCCAACACTACAGCCAACATGAACCCCAGGCATGGGAACAAAGACACTTCCAGGTGATTCTAGCCAGCAAGTCACCTCCAGCTGAGCCCTAGACATTCTTGCTGTGCCCGTGTCTGAATGCCTAAACTACAAAATTCTTGAACAAAATACAATGGCTTTTTTTACCTTGCAGAATGTTGAGGAGCTTGTTATGCAATAGTAACTGGAATACCTAGGCTGTCTAGTAGTTTGGCTCTTGGACCCTCTACCAAAGATAAGTGCTTGTTGGCTTAGGAATCCATGGCCAAATAATATTGCTGATAGCTCACAACTGGTCACTGGCCAGTGGTGGTTTTACCTATATTGTAATAAAAGCTGTGCCTGCTTCTTCTGACCTCCCCAGGTGGACAGTTTTAGCTGTGAACAATTTTAGCTGTGCACAATTTTAGCTCAGTGGAGCCCCTGTCAAGGCTGTGTGGGAAACTGTTCATCTTCCTTTAACAAGCATGGAACTCCTACCCTGTCCCTGGCTCTGGTGTCACCCTGGCTTCTTGGAACTGTTGTCCCTTCTACTCCCCAGAAACCAAGCTCTCGGCTGATAGAGAATATCATTTTGGAACCCAGGCTAGCAAGCCTGGTGCTTCAGCTCTGCTTCTACCTATGGAGATGTTCACCTTGATTTATGTCTTTTAAAAAATTTTCTGTTATATTTCACTTTTTGTATCATCATTGTGTTTGCACATAGAGAGGAAAATGGAAAGACTGAATTTACAGCACTATTACAGCTAACAACCCTTTTATGCTGCTCATAAAGTCAGGGAATAAGTCTTTGAAATCAACTCTACGTCACTGCTCCTCTCAGTTTTACAGTCTCCACTCCTCTTTAGCATCCACTGTCCTCCTCCTATCCAGCCTTTGCACAGCCCCACTTAGCTTCCACTCACTTAACCAGGAAGAACCCTATTGTGTTAGCTTTCCGACTGTGTTTCCTATTGTGTTAGCTTTCCTCATTCCTGTTGTGTCGCCTTTCCATCATTGTGATAAAATGCCTGAGTAAAACAATTTAAGAAGTTTATCATGGTTCACGGTTTCAGTCCATGGTTGGCTGGCTCCATTCCTATGGCCTGTGATGAGGTAGAACATCATGGTGGTGTGAGCGTGTGGAGCAGGCTGCTCACCTCATGGTAGCCAGAAATCAGGGGTGGGGGAAGGGACCAGGGATGAGATATAACCTTCAAGGGCATACCTCTGAGGACTTCCTTCCTTCAAGTAGCTCCCATAGGCCCTACCTCTTCAATTTCAGCCACCTGAACAATGCCATTAACTGAGACCAAGTTTTTAGCACATGGCCTTTGTGGGATACTTAAGCTCCAAACCATAATAGCTACTAAAAAGTTGGGAAGTGTGATGAACAGAGAAATGCCTCTCCAATGTCCATGTTTTAATCTTTAGAATCTATGACTATGTTACCTTATGTGGGAAAAATATGACTGCCATATTATTAATGTAATGATTCTGAGATCGAGAGATTACCCTGGATTATCTGGGAGGGCTCAGTATGACCAGAAGGGTCCTCAAAAGAAAGTCGAAGGCACAGAAAGGGATGACAAGGGAAACAGGCTAAGAGGAAGTGGCGGGGGGAGAGAGATTGTTATGCTGGCTTTCATAATAGAGGAAGGATATGAGGCAAGGAAGGTAGGGAGCCTCTAGAAGCTAGAAAAAGCAAAGACAAGAGTCTCACCCCAGAGTTCCGAAAAAGAATGCAGTCTCCCTGCTCACCCATGTGAACTTCTACCCTTTAGAACTGTGAGAGAATAGAGTTGTGTTCTTTCTTTTCTTTTCTTTTCTTTTCTTTTCTTTTCTTTTGAAACAGGGTCTTGCTATGTAGCTCAGGCTGACCTTGAACTCACTATGTAGCCCAGGCTGGCCTTGAACTTGCAGCAATTCTCTCGCCTCAGTCTCCTGAGTGCTGTGATTACAATCATGCACCACCATACCTGGCTAGAATTGTGTTCTTTTATGTGATAGCAATAAGAAACTAGCACAGGGACTGAAGTTTTAACCTCCCTAGAAATGTTTGAAATCTAAAATGGGATTAGAGGAGAGCATTTAGATGTTCCCTTGTGTCAGTGTTTGGACCTTCTGTGCCAATGCATTGCTGTGGAACAGTTTTTATTTCTCTAGAAGGCTTTGTCTTCAGTGTGAGGAGGACAATAGCACGAGCTGTGAAAATTCATGAAGTTCTCAGCCTATGTGCTGGTGGCCTGATGGGACTCTGCGACTCTCAGGGGAGAGGCCAGCCTGGTAGAGAAGCACCGAAGTTCACAAATGGCCCTAGTGAGGTCTTGCCCTTCAGCCCCACATGCCCAGCGAGGTCACTGGTGGGTCCTCTAACAAATGGTATGGAGGAGCAGGTTGCAGTAAGAAACAAAGGTGATTTTGCTTTACCTTCTTCAGAGTAGCAATATGTCAGCAGCCCCCAGAGAGGCTGAAAGTAAATGAATCAGTGCTAGAAAGTGAAGGATACCATCCGCACTGAATGGTGAAAAGGACTCCCGAACAGTATCTTCATTGATTTTTTTCTGTAATTGATACAGCATCTTGGTTTGCCTTCGGGCTTCAGCAGGAGAAAACAAGGAGCCATGTACACAGAGCTTCCTGGTTTCGGAATTTAATAAAAAAAATCCCCCTGTACGAGCTCTCTTTTCTTTCCCTTCACCATTCCTTCTTTTCTCTCCCTCTTTTTCTGCTTCCTTCATGTCTTCCTCCTTCCCTTCCCTCCTCCCAGTCCCTCCCCCAGCCCTTCCTCTCTGCGACTCAAAATAAGAGTTTAGACAATATAGTACTGGAAACCTGTTTTTGCTGGCCATGACATCAAGGACCTTAGGAAAGCAAACAAAGAGCACATTCCATCTTTCATGCTGGCTTAAATCTCATTTGGACAGAAGCTCAGTATTTTCACAGAAATATGTATCAGTCACAGATGCCGTATCTGAGAACTGCCCTCTGGAGCAGGATGCTAGGGTTTGGGCTCCCTCAGGGGCTCCCAGGGAGCCCCAGCAGGAGGTGGGGAGATCTCCCTCACCTGCAGGGCATCCCCGCTGGCCTCAGTGGCAGAGCCTGCTCCCGGCTATTTGCTGCTTATGGATTTCAGAGATGAGAAAGCAGAAGTCAGCTTTACAATTTTCAAGACCCCTGAATCAAGTCACTCTGTAGGCCAAGCCTGATAGCTGAGGTGGGGTGTTGTTCCCGGCTTGAAGATGCCTTGATAAGACCTAGAAGGAAAGGGGAGGGAGTGCCTAAACCAGAGGGAAATGCTCTCTGCAGCTTTATCAGCTGCCACTGGCTGGGCTGTCCCAGGGGAAGCAGGATTTGGTGGAGGGGAAGGCAGATTGCCTGATAATCTCTCCTTGTACCAGACATGCCTGCCTGAGTGTGCTCAGAGGAATGGAACACTTCAGACCTTCTGGCAGAAAAATACGCCATCAGGCCAGATGCTAGTCTTGGAACAGAGGAGGCTGAAAATGTGAAAAGAACCCGGTAGTCTCTACTTTCTAGTATTGTTTCATTTGATTTATTTTCATTTGTCTTAAAGCTGACTCCAAATTTGCCTTTGGAAATCATATTCACTCATTTGACAAGTATTAAGTTTGTGCTGTGCACCAGGCATGGTACTTTATGTTGTGAATATAAATGGTCAGCAACAAATCAGGTGATGTTTCCTCATAAGTGAAGGAGATGAATTTCAATTGAAGACTTTTACAAATAAATGTAAATGGACCAGTGTGGTATGCACTATGGAGAAGACATTGTGGGGGATGCAGGTGAGACAGGCTTGGTGAAGAAGGTCAGTAAATAGTTTCCTGAGAAAGTAGTGACTTAGTACAGGGAGTTGAAATCTTTGGGAAGAATATAACAAAGTTAATTGAGAAAGGGAGTGAGAGAGTGTCTAAGAATAAAGCAAGCATGTGCAAAGGCCCTGTGGCATGGCAGTTTCAGGGAATGAGAAGAGCCACAAGAGGATTGGCCACTCTCAGGCTTTGTTAAGAATTTTATCCATTATCTTAACAGCAGTTGGACAGCTTTTTAGCAGCTTTAATATGTGTATGTATGTACAGTAATTAGGTGTAACTGGGTGTTGGTTGGGATGAAGGTTGAGGTGGAGAGGACTGAGTAGATGGAATCTGTGTTAATCAGTTTTCTGTCACTGTGACCAAATACCTGTGAAAATCAATTTAGAGGAGGAAAGACTTATTTTGGCTTGTGGTTTCAGAGTTTTGTCTTTGCTTGACTGGTTCTATTGCTGTGAGACTGAACCTCATGGTGGAAGGGATGGCAGAACAAAACTGCTGGGAAAGAGACAGAGAGAAAAAGAGCAGGCAAGGAAGGGGTGAGGGACAAGATAAACCCTTCAAAGACACCCCAGGGATCTGCTTCCTCCAACTGGGCCCCTGCTCCTAACAGCCTACTCAGCTATGAGCTCAGCATGATCCAATCACTTCTCCAAAGCCCATCAGCTGGCCTTTGGAGTGCACTTTAGATCCAAACCACAACAGAGTCAATGGACATTTTTAGGGGACAATTGTATTTGGTAGTGGGTTGGTTGAGGAAAGTAACTGAAGAGAAAATGTGAGCAACTCCTAGGTTTCCGGCCTGAGCAGCAATTGCATGGGTTATGTTGCCATTTGGTAATGAGGAGAACCATGGAGAAGGGGTAGATTTGGGATGAGCATGAATTTGGCATCAGTCACATTGAGGCGGAGATGGTGACAGCCCTCACATGCTCTTCAGCAGGTGCCCTCTGGGGCTTCCTCCTCCCTGTACTCACTGCCTGTCGGAGACCTGTCCCTCCACAGTGGCTGGCTCACCCTGCCCTGTGCTCCCGCCCCAAAAGTCAAACTCCAAATAAAGCAGTAAAACAATTCTTATGGAGCTCTCTTAACAAGGAAAAATTGGTCTAGTCTACTTCATTTTCCTTTCAGCAATCTGCTTTGAACTTGAAAGGGAGATAGGATTTACTAGGGAAGAATGAGAAGTAAGAAGGTTTAGAGGTGGCTTAGGGAACCTAGAAGCAGGGCAGACACTTACCAGCCCTCTAGGTGATGAGTTTCCCTGGCTTCCTGTGACTTCCCTTCATTCGGAGCTCCTTTGTCACTCCCTCTTACCTGGATGTGTCTCCCCTGCCCCAAGAAGTGCATAGGACTCTAAGTCAGGACTGCCACCCTAGTTATGTATTAGAAGTGCCTAGGGGAGACTAAAAATATACAGACATTGGGGCTTACCTAAAACCAATTAAGTCAGAGCCTTTGGCTCTGGGGTAGGTGATTTTAATGTCTTTCGAGGTCTGAGAACCATTGCCTGGGACACTGCTGTCTTTGTCAAACTCACGGGCTCTGGCTTCTGTTCTTTGTGGTCTTATTAGGGGGTAAATAGTTAAGATAAGAAGCTAGATGAGGCTAAGGTGTTAGAGACGTGATGGTAGAATGGGCCAAGCTTTTAGGTGATGTATTTCCATCTGCATGGGACCCTTGGTTTATTTCTGTCCGCTTCTTCCCTGCTAAGCTGTAGCTGTCATCCGGCCCCAGCCATATCACAGGCACCCCTCACCACCAGCGAGGCGGGGGAGTGTCTAGGGAGAGCCTGATCTACCTGCAGGTGGCTCCCCAGAGAGCCATGATGAGCTCCTCCTTCTTTTTTTAAAATTTATATATTTATTGGTACATTTTAGGCATACAATACATTTACATTTATCATTGGGTGTTTGTACCCATACATGATGTATCTTGGTTCTTATTTTTTCTCCCATTACCTGTGCGCCCTTCATCCCCTCCACCCTTCCCTATTTACACAGACTTTGATTCCATTTCTTTTTCTTTCTCATAAATTTTCCTCTCCCTTCTTCCCTTTCCCCTTCCCCTCCTGCCATCCCCAAACCCTTGGACCTTTTCCTATTTCAAATTATCACTTATTCATTTTAATCATTTTCATCCTTAGAGCTCCTCCACCTTACGCTGGTTTGAGGAACAGCTGTGGCTATCCATGGTCCCCTCCCTGACCCAGGTGATAGCCCACCTGACAGAGGCCTCCCAGCATTTCAGCCAGGCCCTGAACTAGTTTAGCTACCATGGATAGAACATATCTCACCTATACTACTAGACCACAGACTTGCTCCTTTCTTTCTTCTTATAATGTAGCCTGTATATCAGGTTGATAGTTCTTTTTCCATTCTTAGTTTGCTAAGAATTTTTAAAAATTACGAATGGATGTTGGGTTTTATCAACTTACTTTTATTGTATCTACTGAGATAGTCACATGGTGTTTGTCAATCACTCTGTTAATGTGAAATGTATTGATCTTTTTCTTCTAATCTGAAACCAAACTTGCATTCCTGGAATCAATTCAATTTGCTTATAAAATAGATATCATTTTTATATTTAAAAAGAAAGGAAAAGACCCAGAGTCCTGAGAGGTGAAATAGGTTAACCAAGACCACAAAACTAACCAGAGGGAGAGTTGGGTCTTGAATAGACTCTGTCAATTCTGAAGTCTATGTTTTTGGCCCCAAAGCGTTCTTGGAACCTCCTGGGAAGGGCTGAATTAGGAGGTCTGCAGAAGAAGGCACTAGGGAAGGTGACCATGACTGCCTTTCAGAGAGGCAGAAGGGAATCTGGCAGTCCTGATGGATGAAGGGGAGAGGGCCATGCCAAGCACTATGTGATGGCAACATCTTAAGGAGAGAGGGGTGAGGATAGAGCACTGGACTCAACTGCTGAAGTCTTTGGGAGCCATTTTCAGGGCACAGCAAGGATGGGAGCTGCCTGAAGTGAGAGGGGATCAGGAGTTGAAAAAGCAGGAACTAGAAGTGTATATGTCTCTTTTAAGGAAATTGTGGTCAAATGAAAGGCAGAAATAGTAGCATACTGCAGACAAGACAAAGGAAGAACGTACTAAAATGCCCACATGCAGAAGTCAAGCACCAGCGAGGAGGGACAGAAAGGTGAGAGAGTGACAAATCTTCCCAGGCTAGGGATCTGATTTATTTTATTCTTGCTACTTCTCAGTTTCCATATCTGTAAAATGGAGATAATCATAATAGCTGCTTTAAAGGGCTATGAAGAATAGAGAGTATCCAGCATATAGTATGGATGGAGTCATAATTTCTCCACCTTGCTCAACACATTCTATCTGCATGATAGACTGCTTTAAGCCCCATGTCCCAGAACAGTGAGCTCCGTAGCTGCCTCCCAGCCTGGATGGGTGAGTGATATGCAAGTGCTGCAGGGTGGAGGAGGACAATCTAGCTCCTCTGCTCTGCCTCTAACTCAGCTTTTTAGGTGTTTCCTTTTAGCTTCTAGTAATCATCTTAATATAATTATTTTGCAAGCAAATAATGCAAGCATTATTATAATTATTTTGCAAGCACTTAGTCCTCACCACAAATGGTGCAGTGACAAATCTCTGGGTATCAAAGTGAGGGGAAAGTCTTGCATGTCTTTTCATGGAAAAAGGTGTGGTATGTGTGGGCAACCACACTCCTTCCTTGTTTGGCTGCTGGTTCCCTAGTCTGTCCCTGAGCATGTGTCTGTGGGAAGGATTTCAGGCTGAACATCAGATAGTCTGCCCTATTCTACTGGCAGGAAGATTCATGGATGTCTTACTTCTTCATTGCTGGAACAAAATACCTGACACCTACAAGTTAAAGGAGCAAAGATTTATTTATCTCACAGTTTGTAGAGGTTTCAGCCTATAGTCAGCTGGCTCCAAGGCAAGGTGGCATGCTAGAGGGGCATCGCAGAGGAGAAACAGTTCATGGCATGGTAGGCAGGAGGTAGGAAGAAGTGAGCACCCAGCCTTCCTTTTCCTTTCCCAGCCAGGCTACAAGCCTATTGGATGGTGCCATTCACACCCAGGGTAGGCCTTCCCATTATCCACACCCAGAAATATGCTACACCAATCAGTGGGTTAATTTAGTTATCACACATCCTTAATTTATATCCACACACCCTAGATCCAGCCACCTCTCAAAAGCCTCACCTATGAGCTCATAAGGCTTTGAGGGAACATCTGGATACAAGCCACAACAATATGTAACCTCAGGCAAATGGCTTCATATATTTGGATTTAGATGGTTTCTTGGGAGGGCAGTGGGCCTTGATTCTGATAGCTGACCCTGCTTCTTAGCCTTCCCAAGGCTGCTGCACATTATTGCTGTCTACCCAGAGGTCAGGGTGCCCCAGGTACATTTGTATGTTCACCAAGGGTTGCTCAGCAAGGTCAATGTTGTCAGTCATGAGAAAAAAAAACCCACTGAGGAACAGCACAGCTGAGTCTTTAGGGGATTCAAGAGGCTGGCTACATCCCTTAGTTATTTGTACTGGATTTGTTTTGTTTCAAAGCCAAGATCTGGCATGGTACAGTGAGCCCCATAGCTGTCTCCCATGCAAGACCTGGGTATATCAGGCATCTTGTTTGAAGTCCTTTACATGTTAGCACCAATACATGTGTGATGCTTTTCTGAGAGGAGGGTTTTAGGAGGGAGACTACCAGGGCCTGGAGGAGGAGGTGGGCAGAGTGGATAAAATAGAAGACCACTGGGACTAGCTAGGGCAACAGAGGATTCTCATACCCCACAGCTGATCTAGTTGTGCCTCAGTCCCATTGAACTTCCTTTGTGCCTCAGTTTCCACATCCTCAGTGCTCTTCCCTCATAATATCAGCACTCAACATTGGATGACATTCACTGTGGACTGGGATTGTTCATTACACACTCAATCCCTACAGTATCCTATGTATTAGTGCCAGTACTGTCCTCAGTTAACAGACCAGGAAACTGAAGCTCAGACAGGTTACATGACTATGGTAAGTAATACAGCTATAATTCCAGAGCTAGGATGCAAACGTAGGCAGCCTGGCTCTGCTCTGCGCTGGCAGCTCTAATGACTTATTGCCTTGTTGCATTTGGAATCAACCCAACTTATTTATAAAATGATATCTTCTCCTCTCTCTGTGGATAAGCCATCTCTGCTCCCCTGTGGTCCCAAATCTCCAACTGTACACTGAATTTCACCCTCTCTTTCCTAGTTAAGGTCCTGGTTCTGGAGACTACCCTTCTATCTTGCATTATCAAGTTTCCCCTCCCTGTTTTATCATTCCTATCATCTTATAAACATGCCAACCAACATTCTCATATCCTTATAAAAGATAAAGCTATCTTGTTCATTTCTAGTCCTTGCCTCATCTTTTACTCCCTTTTGTAGCAAAAACTCTGCAAGGCTTTCTGTACAGCACTTGCTATCCAATTGCTTTCTTCTGTTCTTTCTTGACTGTACTATAACAAGGCTTTTGCCCTGACAATCCTAAGGTATTACTTTTGTGGAGGTCATGGTGATTTCAGTGTTGCTAAAACCAATGGTCAATTCTCAGTCTTCGTTTTATTGGCCATAGCATCTGTACTTTACTCAGTTGTCCTTTCTTTTCTCTTTGACCCATTTCTCCACCTTGCTTCCTGAACGCTAAGCACTTTTATGGCTTTGGTTTCATTTCACTGACAGCGCATCTTCAGGATAATTTGCTGTTCTCTACATCTCCGCAGCTTCCAAGCAGTGGCCTTCCCTAAAGCTCAGTCAGTCTGGGAACCTCTTTTCCACCTTCTCTCACTCCCTTGATCATCTTATCAAGGATCCCAGCTTTAAATATCATCCTTTAAGCTAGTTTGTCATACATTTGTTCTCATCCCTGAACTCTAGACTTGTACAGTAGCCACCAGCACAACTCTTGTATCCGTCCTTGAAAATGAACTTCTGATCTTTACCTCCAAACTTGCTCCTCCCTCCAGTTTCCCCAGATCACCTTCCCCAGAGCAGTCACATCCTTCCAGGTGCCCAGGCCAAAACCTTTGGAGTCAACCAGGATTTTCTCCGTCTCTCACACTCCATGCCCAAATCATCACAGAATTCCGTTGGGTCTATCTTAACAATACACCCAGGATCTGACTATTTCCTGACCTCTGTGTTTCCTTCTTATCTGCATAGCACAGTGCATAGAAGTTAGAGTGCCTCGTTCAAAATCAAATCAACATTTTTTTTTCTGTTTAAAACCTTCTAATAGATTTCATCTATGTGTAAAATCCAGAGTCTAAAAAATCTTCAAGGCTCACTATGATTTCCACTCACTCCCTATTATGCCTCCGATTTTCTCTCTTCTAGAGAAATAAAATTTTTCTACTTGTTCATTTCTGTCTAGCCACAGTGGTCCTTGCTGTTTCCCAAACATGAAGAGAATATGTTTACCTCAGGACCTTTACACGTGCTACTGTCTGCCTGGAACGCTCTTCCCTCAGATAGCTACCTCTTTCATTGAAGAGTTCATTGCCTCTTTCAATGAAGAGTTCTGTTATTGGCCTAGCTATGATTGTTAGCATTGCTTTATTTTTCCATAGTACATGTCAACATTTGATATTTTGTATATTTTAATTACCTATTTTGTTTATTACCCATATCTCCTATTAGTATGTGAGCTCCATGAAGGGAGCAAGATTGTTTACTGCTTATCTCTATCATTGAAGACAATGGCTGAAGCACAGTAGCTGCTCAAAAATTATCTGCTGAACAGATATAGAATCTTCAAAATGGAGGTTCTTATATCATTGCTTTGCTCTTAGATTAAGTAATATGTGATCGTAACATATTCATGGTAAATAAAAGCAATTATTTTCTTTTTAATTATTTTTTGAGTTGGTAAATAATATTGTATATATTTATAGTATACAACAAGAGGGTTTGAAACATGTAAGCATTGTGGAATAACTAAAAAAGGCTAATAAACATATGCATTACATACTCATACTCATCACATACTTACCATTTAGTTTTGGTGAGAACCAAATCTACTCTCAGTAATCAGAGGCATGCAATATATTTTTCAACTATAGTTATCATGCTGTAATCACTATAGAGCCCTTGAACTTATTCCTCTTGTATAACTGAAATTTTACAGTCTTTGATCAATATATCCCCATCCTCTGTTTTCCTGTCACTATACCAGGCCCTGACAACTATTCTGTTTTCTCTTCTGTGAGTTTGACTTTTTAGATTCCACACATAAATGAGATCATGTGATGTTTGTCTTTCTGTGCTGGCTTATTCCACTTAACATAATGTGCTCCAGGTTCATCCATGTTGTTACTATGACAGAATTTCCTTTTTTTTAAGGTACAATAGTATTCCGCTGAATAGGTATCTAACATTTTTAGTCTAATCATTTGTTGGACAGTTGAATTGATTCCATATCTTGGTTACTATAAGTAATGCTGCAATTAGCATGGGAATGCAGAGATCTCTTCCATATAGTGATTTAATTTTCTTTGGATATATATATTCATTAGTAAGATTGCTGGATCATGTGGTTGTTATATTTTTAATTTAAGCAAACTCCATGGTATTTTTTATAATGGTTATACAAATCTACATTCTTACCAACAGAGTCCATGGATCCTCTCTTCCTCACATCCTCATCAATATTATTTTTCTTTTGTGGTTTTGATAGTAGTCATCCTAACAAATGTGAGGGTGACTTTGATTTTCCTTTTTTTTGACGATTAGTAATGTTTCATATAGGTCATTGGTACATCTTTTATAAAATGTCTATTCAAGTCTTTTGCACCTGTTTAAATTGGATTATTTGTTTTCTTGCTATTGAGTTGTAGGAGTTCTTCACAAATTTTTGATGTTAATCTCTTATCAGATGTATGGTTTGAGAAGCAATAATTATTAATCTCCATTACAAAAGGTGAAAAAAAGCAACTATGATAACAATTATATTTTGTGTTGACCAAAACTTTATATTTATGAAAAATTTGGTTAAAAGGTAGTTATGTCATCAGGACTGTAACTTACATTTTGAGAGGAATATAAAAGACCTTGGGGTATGTTATGAAGTATGGTAAGAATTAAACCATGTAGTAAGGGTTAAGGAAACCTTGGCCCATGTTCATTGTGGTACAATTCACAATAATCAAGCTATGGGACTCAGCCTAGGTGCTCATTAACTGATGAATGAATAAAGAGAATGTGACATGTCTTAGTCACTTTCCTTATCACTGGCATGAAATACCTGACACATGTAACTCAAAAGAGGAAAGGTTTATTTTGATTCAGACTTTCAGTGGGTGCATTTTATGGTCAGCTGTCTTCAAGGCAGAGAAGAGACAGTCTCTTTTGGTCTAGACAAAGATTTTTTCTTAAGCAATTTCTTTAAATATTTGGAGGACATTTTTACCATTGAAATAGCTATGCATAATTTACAAGCCTGAGCAGCTGCCTTTTGGAAACTGATGTTCTACTCTGCATGTGCCTGTAGCTGGAGATTGGTCCTTGTGGAGGAACAGGGCCTGGGTAAAAGTCAGAGTTGGCTGAGCATCCCTTCACCAGGTGAACTGGGGGGATGTGGGGAACCTATACATAACCACAGGCTGGAAACCTGCAATGCAAGTATCACAGCGGAGCTAACTTGGGTATCCAGGAGGGGAAAGAGGTACAGGAAATGAATCAATCAGAGTGAAGCCAAGAGTAGAAGCCAGGTCTCAGAGTAGGCAGTCACATAGGTTCCCATTCTGGGACATACGCACGGTGATTCTGATTGGAATTCCAAAAAGAGTGGAGAAAGCCTTGTCCTACTATTGCTTGCCCCCTTGAAGCTTTGAGGACCGGGACAAGATCTTATTCCTCTGCATGATGGGCAGAATACAGTGGGTGCTCAGAAAACCTGCAAAGATGCATAAATTATGCAGAACCTTGTAGGAAAAGGGGTGCTTTCAGTGTTCATTTAAAAGGGAGTATTGGGATGCAAAGGTAATATCTCAGTGAAGCAGATTTTGGGGAGGGATAGTTGCAGACCTGAAGGTATGTTTAAAGCCTTTTCAGCCAAAGCCTGTTTGTGTGCTGGGGTGTGAAACTCTATGAATGTATTATCAGCAGGGCCTTAGATGGGTTTGTGAGATTTGCTTTGGGCAGAAACAGGCTCCTTCTTTACAGATCCCCTGAGGGCAGAGAGACCAACAGGACCACCTGCTACTCTAATGATCTACCCCTCCACCACAATTAATGCGCAAGATATTTTGGTCTTTAAAGGAACAGTCAGCTTGCTGTCAAGGTGAAATGACCGGAGTGGTAGCCACCAGCTATATGATGTGGCTATTAGCACTAGAAATGTAGCTAGTTCAAATTCAAATATGCTATGAGTATAAAATAACCACTAAATATCAAAGGAGTAATACAAACAAAACAACATTAAATACTCCATCATTAATTTTTTATATTCATTACATGTTGAAGTGATAATGTTTTGGATATATTGGGTTACATGAAAAAATGTCAAATAATAATATGATCATTATTTTTGTGGCTACCATAAAATCTAAAATTACATATGTAGCTCACATTGTATTTCTACTATATAGCGCTACACTAAAAGACACCCCATCTTGGCATCCAGTCCTAGAAAACTTGTACTTCATTTAGGTCTTGAAGAAATTATGAGCTGTGACTAGATGGAGAGGAGAATATGATCTGGCATAGAGAAAATTCAGACACCTAAAACCACAAAGTGTATTTAGCAAAAGAAAGTAGGCTAGTTGGTCACACACCTGCCTGGAGGCTTTCCTGTATTTGATCTTATTCTTTGAAGACTCAGGTATCGGTTTCAGTGTTATTTCAAAGTACTGATACTGCAAATGCTATAATAATAGTTAACTTTTACTGAGAACTTGTCATTTACCAGGGGCTGTGTTAACTGCATAATGTACATTATTGCATCAATGAAGTAGGCATTTGACTATTCTTACTTTACAAATGACAGAAAAGACAGATGACATGCAAAAGGATAAATCAGGCAGATGTCACTGGAGGTAGAGGGTAAGGGACAGGGAGTAGGCACAAGTGTGGCCTCAGTTCCTCCTGTGGCAAGTAGGCGGATGCTGAGCCCACACTCTGGTTGAGGATGGGAGGAGGGACTGGTTGATTGAGTATCCTCATGGCACATGCCTGGCTGAATGCCTTCTCTGTAGCATGTGCTCATTAAATATTTGTTGATCCACCACCTGAGCCTTCTCATTTTCTCCTTGCTCTAATCCTGGTCCCTTTCTGTTCTCATCATCTCTTTCCAGAAAACCTCTTCCATTTTATTGCTGTGTAGTGGACAAAGAATTGTCATTAGCATTAGATGGTCTTGGCTGTATAACTTACATGATGGGAGAACTAACATCCCACTCTCAGGGCTGTAATTGGGTTTAATAACATGTGATGTAACGCATCTCCAGACAAAGAGAAGGTACAGGATAAATACTAGATAGTGTCATTGTTTATTCTTTTCAGGTGACTCACCTCTGTGGCTCTCTATTTTCCAGATCTCAGCTGCAGGAGACTGATGTCTAGGAGGCTAGAATTTGAAGGGAGCAATTTCCATGACTCCCATCACAGACCAATTCACAGGTTACTCATCTGCAAGCTCCTTGGGAATCTGAAGAGACAGTCTCGACAGATTTTTTTTTCTTAAGCAATTTCTTTAAATATTTGAAGGACAGTTTTGGCTTTGAAATTTCTATGCGTAATTAATAAGCCTGAGCAGCTGCCTTTTGGAAACTGATGTTCTACTTTGCATGTACATGTAGCAAATGAAAACAAGTTTTCCAATGAGACTATTCTCTAGATCTCTATTGTTTTGGTCCTGGCATCAGTTATAGGCAAGAGGAAGCTGATTGAAGACAATTTCTTCAGTAGAGGTGGAGAGCATCATGCTGACATGAGCCCAACCTGCTGCTGGCAGACCTGGGTTTGTGTTCCAGCTCAGGCATTCAGAGGGAGATGGCTTTGTGCAAGTCATTTTTCCTTGTTGGGCCTCAGTATCCTTATCTGTGTAACTAGGGTCAAAGATCTCAGTTCTGGAGACCTATAATGGAAACTCTGGAAGCCAGGAACTGTACCCTCTTGCTTGTCTCTAGCATCTAGCCCACTGTCTAGAATACAGAAAGCACTTGGTAAATCCTTGTTGAATAAATGGCTGATCCTCAGCTGTTTCAGCTGTGACCACCTGCAGAGTAGATGCTGCTCTTCCTAAACTATCTCTTGGGAGAGATGAATAATAAAGGGACTTAAAAGATGTACAGAGTTGCACTGGACAAGCTCAAAGTTTCTTGACATTTTTCATCTTTCTCATTCCTGTACCATGTATAGACTTGGCCTGAACCTACATCTCACATAAAATTATACAAAAGGGGTTAGTGGTAAAACTACTTACTTACTTGAGGCAACAACTCCTAAGTGAAAACAAATGAATAGAATGTACATATTTAATATTTTGTTTAATTAAAAAACTTCTATTTTATTTGAATTCAAAAGAAAGATCCCAGACAATGCTTAGCTAATTATCTCTGTATATAAGGAGTGTCGCATTTAAATAATTGCCATGGGTAGTGAGTGATTATTTTCTTGACAGACTTGAGAGAGAGATTTCCTTCCCTGGAAGCTTGAAGGCTTCTCTCAATCACGTGTGTCCCAAGGTAAGCAAGGGCTGAGGAGACCTTGCAGACTTACTTTGTGAAGTTCATTGACTCTAAGCCCTTCACCAAGCCAATGTCTGCAAAACATTCCTGTGGCCGTCAGTAGCTGGTGAGCCCATGGAATCTCTTGCCTTGGTGAGGAAGTGATATCCATTGGAGCATTTGGTCTAAGGAGATGTTCAGTATACTTGGTACTTAGAAAGAAAAAAATAATGATCAGTAACCTGGGGCTAAAGGTATATGATATCCTGGGGATAAGAAAGACACTGTTCTTGAAATTGTGAGCTCTCTCTTGTACCGTTAGGATTTAAAAGGATAGCAGGTTGGGTGCTGCTCTAAGACCCTTTAAACAGACAGGTGTAACTAGATTATTGAGAGCAGATGAAACCATGCCTTCATTGGAGGAAAAGCCCCCGACCTGGGACTGAAGCCCAAAGTTTTCAGCCTGACTATTTTCAAAGGTTTCAATCTGGCTAGGTTTCAGCAAGCTCCCTCTTGCTCATTCTTCTCTCTCTCTCTCTCTCCCTCTCTCTCTCTCTCTCTCTCTCTCTCCTCTCTCTCTCTCTCTCTCTCTCACACACACACACACACACACACACAAACACACTTTCCTATTTCACGAACTGGAGCAGTAAGATACACAGAGCATCACCAAGAAATCACACAAATAGGAGGAACCTCATACAACTAGCATGATTTTCACCCTACCCCTTCTGATTTTACTTCCAATTTGTAGTCTTTGTCACATGTAATCTTTTCTATTTTCTAAAATGCTTCCTGTTAGAATCCAAGAGGGATTACTTTCCCCTTCTTCCTCTCCCCAGCCCCCAGGTGTGCTCTGGGCAGTGCAAGGACAGAGATGGCTGCCCCAGCTGTGGAGTGTTGGCTGCTGCCGGCTGCAAGTGCCCAGCGTGCCTAGTGGACAGTATTATTTTGCCTAAGGCAGCTTGCAGGGCTGTCAGAGAGACCATCCTCTGGGGAGGCAATGGCCACTGCTGAAGACTTCTTTCCAGATCTCTTGTTCTGATTAAAATCAAGTCTGAGTTGAGCATTGGATAGGCACATACAGGGAAAAAGGTCAAAGCCTTATGATTTTCCATTTAGTTACAGGTTTGTAACTAGATTCACTGAAAACAGCTGAATCCGGTAGAGAGAGGCAGGTGGATTTGTTGGGGTGACACAGACTCAGCATCTGGGCTCGAGTAGCCTGCATGGCACTGAGCCAGGCTGGTGCCCTCTGTTTGCTCATCATTAAGTGAGAAGAATGATCCAACCCAGGTGCTCTGTGAAGCTGGAGCTCTAGGATCAATGTAATTGACAGCGCTGCTCTCTCTAGCTACAGTCAACGGTGAAAGAGCATTTGGTTTTGATCTTATAACATGCTAACTTATTTAAGGCTTGCGGGCAGCCCTAGGAAATAGGTGCTGTTGTTATTCTTATTTTATGGATGAGGTACAGAGAGGTGAAGCAGTGTGCCTCAGGTCACTCAGCCAGTGAGGAATAAAGGGGGATTTGAGACAAGGAGGCAATATTGCCTCAGAGTCTGAACTTTTAACTACTGAGCCACTCTGTGTTCATTGTGGAAGTGAGGCTGATCTCTGAGAAGCTTTAAGCAAATGGATCTGCTGGCTTTGTTTAACACAGAAATTCCCAAGCCAATGGATCAAAGAATGCTGAGGAAGCAGCACAGTGTGATGGCTGAGGGCAAGTGTTGGCTCTGTATCCCCCCATTCCACTTACATCATGGTGACCTTGGGCAGGTGCTCAGTCTCTCTAAATATCAGTTTCCTCAGCTATAAAATGGGCATGGTGACCATAATAGCATTGCTGGGAGGACTGAAAAAGACATTGTTTTAAAAACTCTGCATAGTGCTTGATGTGTTGTATAGATGCCATTGTTTACTATATACAGAAAGTAGAGGCTGGCATCCATATATGCTGGCATATTATATAGATGCCAGATTTAAAATATATTATATATTTAAAATATATAATATATTTACATACATATGGACACATACGGAAAGAGAGAAAAGGATACTATAAAAATAGATATGTATAATATATACATGTTAAATATATAGACACACAGATACACACAGCTTATTAAGAGTCTGTAGAATATTCCTGAAACACACTCAGGGAAATGTTAGTGTAACAATGCACAAGGTCCTTTTCTCTTCCTCTCCCTTAGTATGATTTCTAATTTTGTATTCTAAAATTGTTAGGATCTTATAAAGGTGTATGTGGGCTTCCTGTGTGGAAATAACTCACATTCACAAGACACTACCACTGAGAAAGGACTTAGAGATCACAGTGTCAAAGTTACTGTTTTTTCCTTGGATGAAACCCAGGGAGCTCTGAGCTATATGCTGAGCCCTTTCTGAAGTTTGAGACAGTTAAATTGCCCAGACTGGTCTCAAACTTGGTGATCCTCCTGCTTCAGCCTCTGAAGTAGCTGGAATTACAAGTGTGGGCTGTCACTTCTGACCAAACTGACTTGTTTTATAGAAAGCTGAGACCTAGGTAGCTCCACAGTAGCAAAAGCCAACATGGGACCCAGTATGGCAGGGCATGAAGCTGCAGGGAGAAGGCCATATTGGAGGGGCCAGGCATGGGCTAGTGACATTTGGAATGCAAAGGGAGAGAGACAGAGAGAGTTGAACAGAAAATTTGAGAGCAAGACTCCATCCAGGCTTGTATCTCTAAATTATAAGCCTAGAACATTCAACCTGAGCAGAGCCCTACTTTGGAGGAGTCCTGTTACTTGTGCAGAGTCATTCTCCATGGGCCATCGAAAAATAACATAAACCTATGAATTCATAGATTTACAGGATAGCACCTCATAACTGCTCTTGCCTTGATGGGGCTGGGGGAGTGGGGCTGAGTCCTGATGAACCTTTAGAGCTAATATCCACAGGCAGGCCCCACAGCCTCAGGGGTATGGAATTCTGGGCTTCTCTGCAGATCCACTCAGCCAATTCTCCATGTAGCTAAGGATGGTCCAGAACCTCTATTTCAGCAGGGTCCTCCTGATCACTTTAGTTTTCAGGGGGAGCACGAACACCTCTAAGATCTAAGTTATGTTGAATGAAAGTATCTTAGTCATTTTTATTGTCACAGGGCCACAATTCCTGACACCCACAGTGTAAAGGAGGTGAGGTTTATTTTGACTCACATTTCAGAAGTTGCAGTCCTTACATGGTTAGCAGCATGGTGGAAAGGCCTTGGGGCAGGAAAGCTGCTCACTTCGTGGCAGCCAGGAAGCAGAGGGAGAAGGGAGGAGCATGGGAGGGAGACAGATCCTTCCAGGCCATGTCCCCCGTGACTTGTTTCCTCTGACCAGACCCTTCATCCCAACAGTCAGCCAACTATACCACCCCCCAAATCCAATCACCTTCCAAACACATGAGGCTGTGGGGGCTATTTTAGATCTAAATCTTAACAAAAAGGCTGCAAACTCTTGACCTTCCTGACCAAACTTACAACACAGATGGATAATAGGCCCTATTAAAGACACTGGGAATGATTATTACTGTGGCCATGGGGGATCCCAGGCTTCTCTGAAGTTATCCAAGTCCCCAAGCCCAATAGTCTTCGTCACCAAAGCAGACCTCTGTTTGGATTGAGATTTCCACGATTATAATTTGAAATCATAAGCCTGGCTGGAGTCTTGTTCTTAGACTTGCTGCTCAAGTCTCTTTCTTCCTTTCTAATCTGAGTAATTCTAGGCTATATCCAACTCTGGTATCTTCACTGTGACCATCTCCCTGCAACTTCCCACCTGCCCATCCCTTGGCCTTTACCTACTGTGGCTAGCTTTCCACCAGTTTTGTGTCACCCTTTCAGAGTGCTGTTGCTGAAAGAGTTGATCCATCAAGATACACACTCTGCCTTTTTCATCCAAGTGGGGCAATAGCTGACTGCAGGCCAATGGCATGTGGGAGAAGTGATGGAACTTGGCAGCCCTGGACTATAAAGCCTTTCCCTAAGATCCTGAGCCATCTTTCCCTCCTATACTGTGTGGTTATCAAAGCCCTGAATGGCCTTGAAAGACTTGTGATGAAAATAGTGGAAGCCCTTCAGCTTCTGACCCTGAATGACTGCACAAAGAGGTAGAAATAAACCTATGGAGTTAAGGTACTGGTTATGAGTATTTTGTTTCAGTAGCTAGCATCCCCTTAACATGTTCACTTCCACGGGGAACATTCTCTGCTCCTGATTCTCAGCTTGCACCTTCCTACCTCCTATCCTCCTGGCCCTGCTGACTTCAGGGTACCCTCTCGTCTGCATTCTGTAGCTCACCTTGTCACACTCAGGCAGCTCCCACTTTGCAACACCTCGGCTTGTGGCGCTAATTGAAGAGGACAGAGACCTTGTTCCATACTCATTCTGCATCTCCCAAAATGCCTCGCATCAAGCCCAGCAAACAGTAGGCACTCAATCAATACTTGTTGATCGATATGAGGGAGGCTGGAATGATCCATATCAAACTCCAAGCATCATCTGGGAACTCACTGATTAAACGGACGAATCTTGCAACCTTTTTCGAACACTGCAGCTCAGTCTTTGCTGTAGGGAGCCCTGAGTCTGGGCTTCTAGACTCGGGAGCCCCGCACCCCACCCCCTGCTGGTCAGTCCCTGGCTGGCTTCCCAAGATCCGAGGCTCACTGGCCACTCACAGATGGCTAGGGTATCCATCAAGTGACCTGCCAAATGGAGGTTATTCTTTGTTCTCTGCTCTTCCTGCTTAAAAAACCCCACAAAAATAAAAAATCTTCTGTAGATCCCTTTCCCTGGGACTCATGTTTCCTTCTCTGAGTCTCTAGGGAAGAATGGAATAGAAGTATCTTCCAGTTACTATTCTAGTATTAAAATATAGATATATTTTTGTTAGAAAGTCTCATGCCAGGACTAATGGTAGGACTAGGGGGCCAGGGCCAGCGGTCCATTAGCAGTGTGCTTTGTGCTGCAGGTACCTGTTCAGGTAACCTCTAATGCTGCAGCAGCTGACAGGTTAGTAACAATTCAGCAATACCACTAGCTGGTATTGCTAAATGAGGCTGAACAATATCTTAGAGACATGACATTGAGTTTTATTTGTTTAATTTTTTCATTATTACTTGTAGCAAAATAGCTGTTTAATGAAAAACAATTAAAGAATATGGATAAGCAAACTAGAAATTAATAGCACATGAATTTCCATGAGTCAAAGATAATTTACTGTGAATATATTTGTGTATATCTTGCCAGATTTTGCCAATGCCAATGTATGTATTTCTGGTATATATATTTACATATCCTATTTTATTAGTTGATGTTTTGCTTATCATTTTTGACACTAAAATGTATAAACAGAATCATTTTCAGTGACTTCGTATTACCCCAATTTATAGAAATGCACCATGTTCAGAAAACTACTGTTATCTGTTGTTGGATATTTTAGTGTTTTTCTGTTTATTTTCTTCTCCTAGTATAAATTCTCTAGTGGATATTCTTAAATATAAGCTTTTGCTTGATTATGTGATTATTTTATAGCATAGATTTTTAGAAATGAAATTACTATGTCGGGGGAATGCAGATTTTAGGGTTCTATGATCCCCGGGGCCAGAGAGGTCATACCATTTCCCTCCTAGCAGCATTCCAGCTCGTTTTAAATTTATACAGTTAAATTGGTTTGTGTATAAACAGTCACAAGATGAAATGGGATGGGGAGAAAGAATTTAAATAGTTAATGAATTTCTAAAGCCATTTATCTTAATCTGATCTGCTTTGGTTTAAAATTTTGCTGCTCTTTAAAACAGATTTGGGAGGTTAGATCTTGTTTTAAAATGACACATGATTTCCAAACATCTTAATTTGTACACTTATATGATTATAAAGGTGATGGGTTCATTTTCAGCGTATTTCAAATGGGCAAAAGCAGCATGTTCTGAGGAGCTGTGTGGTGGCGGTAGGCAGTGGTCGTGTATACGCATGTATCTGTGTGTGTGTGTTTCTGTGTGTGTGTGTGTGTGTGTGTGTACACATTCATGCTGTAGTTTGTAGCCCCCTGAGCCAAAGCCTTGTTGTTCAAAAGGAAAAAGAAGAAAAAAATCTGCTTTTGAGATGCTCAGCGGTAAAGAAAAGGCAAGGCAAAGCGTGGGCCGTTTGTCTTTCTGGGAAGAATGTTGGGGTAGGAAAGAGCTGCGTTAGGGAAACTGGCTTTTGGTATGCGCAGATGTATTAAGATTCTTTTACTTTAATGTGTCAAAAAATCTTTTTTCATAGTAAAAAATAGAAACTCTTAATATCTTCCTCCCTCTCTCCCGCCCTGCTCCATTTTCTTGTCTGCCTTCTGACTCCCACGCTGCTATCTTGCTGTCAGATGATGAGGGGTCGGCCAGCAGCTGCAGTGGGCACAGGCACTGTGGAGACAACGCCCTGCCGACCAGGCCTTTGTACGGCTGAAGGTCGCATGTCCTGAGTTGCTTGACCTGTGAGGAAGAAGGGAATTAGCTTATTCATGAACACGGAGCAGGGTTGCTTTTGGAAGCCGGGCACGAGCTGTCTGGTGGAGAGGAACTAGGGGGAGCAGCTCGTTACCTTTCTTTTAGATTGTACAGTGAATTCTCCAGATCCTTGGTTTGAGGCTGGGTCAGGCAGGGAGAAGGAAGATCAGTAGTTCTGGCTCTGCTTGTGACCAGTGGGCTGACTTTGTCCAAGTCTTTTAACCTCTCTGAGTCTGAGTCCAAACTTGTCTGTCTCAGTCACTTTTTCAGTCATTGGGATAAAATGGGACACAATTTAAAGAGAGGTTTACTTTGGTTCACAGTTCAGAAGTTTCAGTCTATGTTTGTCAGGCTTAAACACAAGAACATCCTGGTGGAAGGGCTTGGGCAGAAGAAAGCTGCTAATGTCATCACACATCACAGTCAGGAAGGAGAGAGAGGGAGAGAGCAATTTACTCAGGGAGGGAGATATACTCTTCCAGGCCATATCCCCAATTACCTGTCTCTTCCCACTAAACCCCACCTCTTAACAGCAAATCAGCTATATCTCCTCCATGGCTAAATCACCTTCCCAAAGATCCATTTATGAGCATATGAAGCTTCTGGAGGACATTCTTGGTCTAAATCATAACAATGTCAAATGGCAATGGCAGAGCTCTTTGTGAAGACCCTACTGACTGGTCTTCCAGATGCCCTGCCTGTGCTGTAGCTTGCTGGAGTTTTCAGGCAGAAATTTCACCATCCTTCCTTCCTTGTTGCTTGCATAGCCTGTAAGCTCTTTCTACACTGGAGGATTTACATGGTTTGTGTTCTTTGCTGGATTATTGTTCCAGATACAGTAATGCTAGGGTTCATGTCAATGAAAGACTCCAAGTTTTAGAGGCTCAACTACTGGAAGTATATTTATCAGTCTCTAGACTGATGGGAACCTCTGTGTAGAAAATCAAAGACCTAAGTTTCTTCTTTTTATTTCTATTGTCCCCTACACCCTGGAGCCAAAACAACATGGGATAAACATGTGGAGAAGGCACACCACCCCAAGTCATGTCTCTGCAATGAACTAGGAAACTTTGGTGGACAGTTTCCTATCTCTTTCACAACTATGATGCCTATGAGGACAAGACTTTGTCTTCCCTATGTCTCAGAACCCCATGCAGTTGACACAGATGCTGAGTATAGCAGATCTACGTCATTTATGTCTGTCATTTCTGCAAATTTACCCACACAAAGAAAAAGAACAATCAGAATAGTGCCTGCAACTCAAACCAATGGTGTGCATCTAGGGTAGCAGTCTGCAAACTATAGCCTGTGGGTTAAATCCATTCCATGGCTTCTTTCTATAAATGAAATTTTATTGGAATTCAGCCATGCCCATTCATTCACATATTGCCCATGGCTGTTTCATGCTACAGTGGCAAAGTTGAGTACTTATGACAAACACCACAAAGCCTAACAGATTTGCTCTCTGATCCTCTTTAGAAGTTTGTTGATCCCACCTCTCATGAGACACGGCATGAGATAGGAGACTTGATCTACTCTTCCCTTGTGAGCTTTGGTTTCTCACTCTTCTTAAAGTGAGCGTCTTGTACTGATTGTGATTATCAGCCTAACATTTAAAGTTGCATCTTTGTAATACCATATAGCCTCTAAATGCAAGTCAACTGCTGTGTGAGTGCATCAACAATGTTACTGGATGACTGGATTAGTCCGCTTTCCATTGTTGTGACTAATACCTGAGATGCACAACTTATTGGAGGAAGGGTTTATTTTGGCTCAGAGTTTCAGAGGTTTCAGTCCATGGTCACTAACTCCAAGGCAGAAATATCATCATGGTAGCCTGGAAGCAGAGCATAGTTGAGTCAAATAGGAAGGAGCCAGAGACCAGATATGGTCTGGTCACCCCAAGGTCATGTCACCATGATCCCTCCAGGGATAGCCAAAAATGTGCTTGAATAATCTCCTAAGCATCTTTCAAGCCAATCAAATTGACAGTCAAAATTAACCATCGCAGTGACTTAAGGAATTTTTAAGGTCAATGTTTATCTTACCTGGCTTCCTCATAAAATGTGACCTCACCCTAAAGGTTATTGAATGAATGCATAAGTGGATATGAAAACCTAGCAAAAAGTTAAATGTCCCTATGAGTCACAGTATCACTGTTCAGTTCTTTTCAAACTTAATATACAGTGGACCCTCGAGTTATGACTGGCCTGACATAGGAACAACTTGGGTTATGACTGGAATTTTAGTTTTAACTTAGGACCAAAGTCTTGAGTTACAATCTGAATGCTTGGCACTTGTACTTCCAGGTGGTCTCAGATACAGATTTAACCCTTAAAGAGTTCTGGAAGGAACATTACAACATCCTTTCCTTTGTAGGGTTAATTGAGAAATCCTGGGCCAATGTCTCTCTAAGGACACTGAGATCTGCCTGTGTACAGGAGAGAGACTCTGAAGGCTATGTAGAGGATCATTAGCTTTCAATTGACCGACCTGAGTTACAACCAGCCCTTGGGAACAAACTGAGTTTGTAAGTCAAGGGTCCACTGTTTCAAGAAACAGAGACCCTCCCTCCCCAATCTGAACCCAAGGAGAACAACCCCAAGATATTCATTAGAAGCTTGTGTCCTACTGGCTTTTAAATCACTACTTCTCTTTCCTTCTTGGGTTGCTCATTGTAACAAACAAAAAAGAATGACTTTATTTTTCAACATGGGAGGAAACATTACAGACTTTCTGGTTAGGAACTAGTGAAAAAGAGTTTGACTTCTAAATACAGCATCTGAAATCAAATGACATCAGGTGTGCACCTGCCTTGGACTGAGAAGAGAAGCCACTGAGGTTCAGGCTGTGTCTGCACAGATCTCAAGGGCCTGGTGGGAGCTGAAGGCTTCATTTGGGCTTGAAGGTGCCTGCTCTGTTGTACCCCAAAAGTCCATCACCTCTCATTGGGATTTTAACACATTGTCATGAGGCTCAAAGTAGAAAGACTGCATTTATTTTTACCAAAAAGATGTTGCTTTTAATAAAAATAATTTTGCTAACTTTTTAATGCATTACATTCAGACCCTATGGTACGTTTTAAGAACTCAATTTCGTTGGATTTGAAGTTAGGTTTTTGTTTTCATCTTTCAATAGCTTTTCACAATAAGTTTTTATTGAAGTGTAACATAACTCTCAGTCATTGCTAGTGATGATGCAAAATGGTATGGCTCTTTTGGAAGATAGTTTGGCAACTTCTACTAAACTAAACATATTCTTACCATATGACATAGTGATTGCATTTCTTGGTATTTACTCAAATGAGTTAAAGATTTATATACACCTGAGCACCCAGAAGGAAGCTCCCCCACTGCCATCCCAAGCTCCTAGGGTAGAGAAGCTGAGCCGGTCCCAGAACCCAGAAGGAAGCTCCCCACCTCCATCCCAGGCTCCTAGGGCAGAGAAGCTGAGCCAGTTCCAGCACCCAGAAGGAAGCTTTCCGCTGCCATCCCAAGCTCCTAGGGCAGAGAAGGTGAGCCGTGTGGGTACCAGAAGCACTCCCCCGCGCCGTAGAAATGAGAAAACACATAAACAAGGCTCAAAAACAGACTTCCAGATCACCTACAGCAACCCCAAAGGGAAACGAGATGGAACAATCTGATACTCAACCACCTGGACTCTCTAAACTGGCAACAAAAGAGGATCTGGGAAAAATGAAATCAGAAATAATTACTCAG
>NW_004624792.1:2720658-2795341 GCF_000247695.1 Heterocephalus glaber | reverse complement strand
CCCCACCAGCATTTGTTATTGGTTGATTTCATGATAGCAGCCATTCTTTCTGGAGTGAGGTGGAATCTCAGCGTTGCTTTCATCTGCATCTCTTGAACCGTTTTTTGTGGTTTTTTTGGTATAGGTTCGAACTCAGGACCTTGCACTTGCGAGGCAGGCACGGTGCCACTGAGCTAAATCCCCAGCCCCTCTTTGGCACATTCTTTCAGAAACAGTGTGAAGCATATTGTGTACCATTTGGATTTCCTGAGAGGCTCCAGAATGGATAAATAACTCATTCAAATTCTCTCCTACAGATTAGTTCTAAAGCCAAGCCAAAGTTTTTAAGGGGGAAAAAAACATGTGAAAGGTAGTTTCTCTAGAAAGCTGACAGAAACTAGAAGAAAAAACGTGCCTGGCATAGACATGACATCTTAATCATTGGTGCTGAGGAGCTGCAATGGCAGACCATAGAGAGCTTAAATAAAACTGTAGCTCTTTTTCTTTCTATTAAAGAAAGAAAGCCCAAGAGTACAATGCCAGAACAAGAACTAATTCGAGAAGCTTGCTGGTATGATATTGTCAGTCACACCAGTGATATGGATAAAAGCTTTTAGCACATGAATAATTTCAGTGAAAGGGCTTTATCGCTTTTTATTTGTTGGGCATTTACAGGAGAATAAACATGCTGGTATATATTATATAGAGAGTGAAAGTCAGCAGCGAATGAAAGCGAATGAAAGCGAAGACCCTCGGACCCAGTTACCAGAACGGACAGGGTTGCTTAGCAACCAGACAACTGGAGAATTCTCTCTCCTTTTCTTTCTTTTGTTTTTAGATTGCAGTAACCTTTGATCAATTTTGGCTCCACAACAAAAGCCTTGGATATTTTGAGAGGAGGGTACCTGCTAATTTATAGTAGCAAGGACATAGACTGTGACACCAATTTTTCTCTCTGATTTCATGTTAAACAGCAAAACAGTGAAAATTCCTTTTAGAAGTCTTAAAAGGATGCTGATGGGCTGTATCCCTGATGAATCAGAAGTTACATGATAATTGCTGCAAATTACTCTAAAAGTGTTTGCTGTCTGTCTGTCAATTTTCCTTGATTTTCCTGTTCATTGGCCGGCTTTGGAAGCCTAGCTCTCAATTCTAAATCTGGTTTCTCAGAAGTATCCAAGTCCCCAAGTTCTAAATGCTCAGGAGACTTTCTGTGGCTATTGTGTTAGAAAGCATCATGGAATCGAAGAATGCCAACGTGGAAAGAACTTCATACATCATCATCTCTTCTGATTCCTTCCTTCTTTGCAGCCTCAATTTAAGTTCTTAGGAGGCAATTTACCAACTGTCCACAGATTCAGCTACCAACAAAGGAAAGTCACGGGTCCTTTTTCACCTCAGGGAGCTTTAAAGCTGTGAGGAGTAAGGAAGAGTAGAGATAATGATCCAATCCAATCTGATTTTATTTGTCTGCCTAATAGGGAGGAAAAATATCAGATAGTTGAATTCAGCACATCTATGAAGTATCTTTGAGATGAGGCTTCCCAAGATCAAGCCACCAACAGCTTGGGTTCCAGAGGTCGAGTTGATTTTAACGAAATTATCTTTCCTGAATCAATCAGTCAAGGACTCCTAATAAGCTAATAGCACCTCATTTTCCTTAGTTTGAAAGAGATAAATGGATGAGATGGTGACTGAAGAAAGTAGGAAGGGAGGAGCAGAAGTTGAGAAAAGTGAGGATCATGCCTTTCTGAACCCCAGTTCTTCCTTTTTTGGAGGTGCCTGTCAGCCCCAGTTGAATGAGGCCAATATGACTGTGTCATTCCTTTCCTTTTTAGAAGAGAAGACCATAAGAGTATTTGCAGACCCAGATGACTCTTGATCTCATATCACTTCTGGAGTATATGTTGACTGGATGAGCAAAGGCTAATTTTCTGGAGTCTCCACGGTTCATTTTAACTGAGAAACATAATATCCATAATGCTAGGTGGGTTATAAGTATAAAAGAGATGGTAATGGTGTAACTCTCCCAACCTTGTCTACATGTCCAAGTAAGGTATAGTCCTTTGATTTCTTTTTTAAAAATAATTTTAATTTACTCATATTAATCCTATTTACCTTAAAAACTGGTTTATTTATTTATTGGATGCTTTTGTTTTTCGTATCAGGGATCAAACTCGGGTCCTTGAGCTTGCAGAGCAGGCAGCAGAACCACTGAGCTAAATCCCTGGCCCTTAGTCCTTTGATTTCTAAAGGCAAGTCATTCTTTTTTTTTTTTTTTTGGTACTGGGGATTGAACTCAGGTCCTTGCACTTGCAAAGCAGACAGCAAAACCACTGAGCTAAGTCATTCTTCCAAATTATCCTGTTGAGTATTGTTAGTCCCAACAGGGGTTGGAGGAAGGTGATCTGGCTCACACTATAGTTGAATGCTCTGAAGCCCACATCCAGGTGTGTATCAACTCACTATACACTGCAAGCACACAGCAGCTCCTTGCAGTTTGCTAAAAAAAAGGAGGGGGGGGTGATTAGCAGTGCTCTCCTGCTCTACAGACACCCTCCCCACCCTGGCTGTGTCTGTCCCGTTAGACTGGTGTCTGGCACCTGTCATTTTTCCCCCTCCGCTGTCTCACCGACTGCTACCTGAGCAAATGCCTGGGTGAGGGAAACACTTTGAACTTCAACTGTTGTTGTATTTGCACCTTAAGTTGAGCCTTAATTGCAGCCCTCCACTTGTTTTTGGATTCCGGAAAACCTCTGTGAACTCTCATGCAGCTCATTTAGAACATGCAGAATCCTAGGGAGGCCAGTCAAGAACTCAGTCCTGGGAAAGAATACTCTCTTCTGTGCTTTGTGGGTTGCAACTAACTCCTGAATGAATTGATTCCTGTATCCCCAAGTAGATTAATGTTAATAAAATTCCATTTTGATTATAACTGCTTCCCTTTTAGGATGGATTTAGAATTATGGAGGTACTATTGTTAAAACACTTTTTTCGGGCTGGAGATTTAGCTCAGTGGTTTCCCTGCCTGCTGTGCAAGCGCAAGGACCAGAGTTTGATCCCCGGTTCCAAAAAAAACAAAAAACAAAAACCCCACTTTTTTCATTCCCTTGCTGCAAAAGGATCTAACAACCAGAAATAAATAGGTCAGTGGAACAGTTGAGCTGTTAAAAGGCCCACAGACTGCAAGCAGTCACAGAGGAACACAGTTTTGAATGGTTGGGTTAAACATTTTACAATGGAAACTGTTCCATTCCAGGGCCTGAAAATGTATAGATGAACCTAACCTAGTTACCTGCGAGAACCACTTCTAATATACTCTTCATGCCCTGGTTGATGCTGTCGCTGGTCAATTCAGTGTGAAAACAATTTAATTTAGTAAATAGTATCAACAAAATTGGTAATTCTGTGATGTAGGGGCAAATCAGAGGCCTCGCTGACTCAATTTTTCGCTTTTCCCCAAGATGAGTTAGAATCTTGTAGGGGTCACCTGTAAGCTTTGGTTTCTTTATCCTCAGTTATTAACTGTATATTCTAGGAAGAAGAGGTCAGTGAATTGGGATAATGGCCTAATGGGGAAAACAAACTGCCAAGGGAACAACAGAGATGTACGTTTTCTGGAGTTCATAAACTTAGAAATCTGTATCAAAAAATTTTATGGAGTGCCGGGGATTTAGTTCAGTGGCACCATGCCTGCCTTGCAAGAGCAAGGTAGTGAGTTCAATCCCTGGTACCAAAAACAAAAAAACAAAAACAAAAACACATCTTATGGAAGCACACACCTATAATCCTAGCTACTCAGTTGGCTAAGGGAGGAAGCTGGCAAGTATGAAGCCAGCCCAGGATGCTCAGCTAGATCCTATCTCCAAATAAAATAAAAAGGCTGGGCTGTAGCTCATTAGCCAAGTGCTTGCCATGCACGTGTGAAGCCCAACTTCGGGCTCGCACTTCTCCACCTTGACAAATCTTGGAACAAGTGTGTCACCAAAATATACATTCTTGTCATTTTTATCTCCATCAGGCATTGGAAATAACATTTTCTTAGGAAACCTTCATGAAATTAACCATTTAGGTAGACTATACCCCTCTTTAATGGATCTACTGTTTTGTTGTTCAAAAACACTTGCATAAATTTATACTTTGGGAAATTGCTATTGAACAAAAATATCAACTCCAAAGGTTTAGTTTGATTGATCACAACTGGATCTCAAAGGTCTCATCTTCTACTACCAGCACACTGGGGTTCAATACAGTGTATGGATGTTGGAGGAGACACATTCAGACCACTGTACTTATGGTACAAGAGTAACTAACCAGAGCATGCTTGTCACTCAGTTAATCAAATCTATACTCACTTGTTAGTGTCCATTTTCATCCTAGGCCTCACAGTCAGCCTACCTGAGGCTGAAACCTCAGCTACTTTAGTATCCGCTACTTTAGGAGAATGAGTCACTTAACCACTCTGCGTCTGTTTCTTTATCTGTAAAGTGGACTAATAGAATCCACCTCATAGGGTTGCTATGAGGATCAAATGACATAATACAGGTATATAATTTAGAATATTGACTAGAACATAGTAAATGCTCAACAAATGTGTTAATGTGATAAATTACCACTCCATTTGTTTATGAACATGCTCAGTGTGTTTCATGCTCTCCAGAGAAAGAGTGGAAAATGACACTACTTCCTTTAACATGATTATTTTGCCTCCTCACAACTCTAGTTATTCTTCCTGGTGATAGAATAGTTAAATTATCTTTTTCTGGATCTGGTTTATATTCAAAGGCTCCATAATGGTCAGATCACTTCTGTAGCTAGTAGCAGAGACAATAGAATCCGATTGTAACTACTGGAGGGCCTATTAGTGTAATCTCTGAGATTTCCTCTCAGGCCCATTAGGTCTCAGAAGGATGCTCAAATAACTCTGGGGGCTGGGATTGGATGCTCCACGTTGTCAAACACTTTCATTCCAAACCTTCCAGTAGGGAACATTTTTGTTGGAAATCACTTTGGATGTGGGAAACTTTAGTCCTTAGATGGATAAATCATGGGGGGTGGTGCTGCATAGAGGGATATAGTGAACCAGGTAGCTATTGGAGTACACAAGTTAACTTAATTTCTAGGACACCTGAAGTTTCTTCATTTGATTCACTTTAGCACCTAATGTGATCAAATCATTTCCAAGCTTCTAGGTCTTCTATGGGCTTTGAAAAGTCCAGTCTGTGGCTAAAATTAAACCTTGACCAACTGAGAATGTGTGGAACTTAAGATGCTCTGTTCTCAGGCTCAAAACCACTCCCCAGTCCTCCAGATACAGATGTGGTCGCTTCTCTGAGCTCCAGACCTATTATCTGTAAAACTGGGGTAATAATAGAATCTGCCTTAAGTAGTTGTCATATGGCTTAAATGTAAAGTGCTGACACATGCTAATACTATGCAAATATTTGCTATTTTAAGCTTTAAAATTTTTTTATTTAAGGGGGATTATCAAATTAACCAGAATAACCAAATTATTAATTTTACCAAAATTAAAAATACAACTGCCATCATCCAGTAATTCCAGTACTAGATATACAAGGGATGATAGAAAAATATGAGAGATGTTTAAATTAAAATAATTTATTATCATCAAAAACCTATCACCAAGAATGATGTATCTGAAGCAAGGCAGAATATTTTGAGTATGTTGAGGATGATTAATGCCAATGTGCTTTTTACACCAATAAATTTTAAAATGTCAATGTTAAATGTATTTTTTTAGTCACCACACACTGATCAACCATTTATGGCAATTTCTGTCAAATAAAAACATACTATGTGTCCTCTTCCATC
Organism: Heterocephalus glaber; assembly: GCF_000247695.1. The sequence continues at coordinate 2,789,530 of NW_004624792.1, read as the reverse complement.
CTACTCACCCGATCTGGCACCATGAAACTTCTGGTTCTTCCTCATAGTTACTATGGAAGGTAAACATTTTAGATAGATTCAGGACATTGAAGCAACCATGATAGCACAATTAAAGACACTCATCCAAAAGGACTTCCAGAACTGTTTCAGAAAGTGGTAAGAATGATGGAATAAGTATGTTTGCAGCCTAGGGGAGTATAAGGGAAGGGTGTTAATGACAATGGGGTGTGTTTTTACTGTAAACACTTAAAATATTTAAACATTCATTGCATTTTATGATCATACCTATCTAAAGGAAATGAAATTAGTGTGTCAAATAGATATCTGTAATCTCATGTTAATTGCAGCATTATTCACAATAGCTAAGATATGGAATCAACCTAGGTGTCCACCAATTGATAAGTAAAGAAAATATATACACACAAACAATGCAATACTTTCCTGCCTTTTTTTTAAAAAAAAGGGAAATCTGTTATTTGCAGCAGTATGCTTGGACCTGGAGGGCATTATGCTAAGTGAGACAAGCCAGCCATGGAAAGACAAATGCTTCATGATCTCATTCATATGTGGAGTCTTTTAAAAAACTGAACTCAGAAGCAAAGAGTAAGATGGTGGGTGATAGTGACTGTGTGCTGGAGCGTGGGTGAGAGGAAATGGGGAGATGTTGGGCAAGGGACAGGAGAAATGAGTTTAAGAGACCCATTGTACAGCATGATTACTATCATTAATAACAATGAGTTATACACTTGAAACTTGGGAAGAGAGTAGATTTTAAGCATTTCTTCCCTAAAATAAATGATATATGAAAAATAATTTATTCAAGAGGGACTATCTACTTAACCAAAAATTTTAGTTAGTTATTTTCTTGTTAATCGAGATTTATCTGCAAAATGATGTCTTAAAATTATATCTTTTAACTTTTAAATTACTTAAAATTTACATTATGTTTTAAAAAATTATGTCTAACTGTTTGGGAAAGATAGCACATATCTTGATTTTGAAAGTCTCAGGCATTCAAAAGTTTTTCTGGGTGACATACTTCTGCCCAGAAGAATGTTGTATCTATATAGATGCACTGTAACCATCAACTGATTGGGAAAGTGAGGCTCCTTGGTGCCTGCAGCTGTTATTTGATGCTGCTGGAATCAGGGGCCAGGAGAGGTTGGGTCATGAGTGGGGAGTTTTCTCTTTCTGCTGAGTTCTATGAAGAACAGCTGTTTTGATGTGAGTGGGTCACCAAAGATTGTTTCATTTCCTCCCATCAAATTAGCCCAATGCCATGTGTGATGGTGCACCTCTATAATTGCAGCACTCTGGAGGCTGAAGCAGGAGGATTGCTGCAAGTTCCAGGTCAGCCTGAACTACAAAGCAAGATCCTGTCTCAAAAATAAATTAGCCCAAGGTTGTGGGCTTCTAGCAATAAGAGTGTATCCCAGCAGGAAAAGATTATGACTTCAAGAACTTACATTAAAATTGGTCACTATGAAAAAACAGAACAGTGGAGGGACCATCAATTCCTGCTTTTAGGACCTCCATTCTATCCAGTGCCAGAATCAACATGGTTGCCTTTCAGGTTCATTAACTGCTACTGGGGAGAGGGGTACAAAAAAGTGAGCAGTCGGGGCTGGGGATTTAGCTCAATGGTTTCCCCACCTGCTGCGTAAGCGCAAGGACCTGAGTTTGATCCCCGATACCAAAAAAAAGTGAGCAGTCAATGCATGCTTATTTATCATACCCTTGTTCTTGCTATTCTTAATACGATATTGATGTGTAATATATTCTGATCTGCTCATAGTTATATCAAATATCATCCTTCATATATACAGTTGTTCAGAAATAAAAATTTAATTCAAAATTAGAATTTTAAAAAGTGAATCTAATGCAGAGCAAGTTCTCAAGGGAAATAAGAGTGATAAAGACATCCATGGACTTGCAGCTCTGCAATGAATTCAGAGAGGGGAAGGTTTGGAAAGTCTGCTTTCCTGCATTTGTCTTCTGCTTTATGGCAAAGAAAGTCAAAGTATATTGGTGTCTTGGTGCAAACCATGGCTTTGTGACTCAGTGTACTGCAGAATTCTTTATCTTCTACTATCATAAAGCAAGGGAATTTTTAGACATGTTACAGCATGTCAACACTGTCTATTCTTTGATGAATACATGTGTTAATGGTTAATACTATAGAGCATTTTCATTGTCCCATTGTTTCATTTCTCTTCAAAGAGGTAAAGTAGGAATCCATGTAGGAAACAGAATCTCAACCAATTAGTGAGGCCTGGACTTCTACTCCTCAATAAACTCATTTATCAGATATACTTCTATTTTAACCAGTTACTTTAAAAAGCAAATATGCTTTATCAGACTTGTCTCTATTTTAACCAATTACTTTATTGCATTTTTATTACAAGTCAAAGGTTAGGCAAAGTCAATGCCTGCTGTCGACCTGGCCCTTAGTCACAGCAAACACTGCTGATTAAGGAAGTTTGGAACTAGGCTTCTTATTGTCCAAACTGTCATTAGTGCCTAAGTAATTATTATAAATGCCTTTTATATGTTAACCATTATGTTGAAAGTCTTCCCAAGTTCAAGCCCATGCAAGGCAAATCACCTCCACCTTGGATTCCTCTGATAATCCTGAAAAGATTATTTTCTCAATCCTAAATGGATGTGTATAAAATAGTCTTTTGTTAGATAAAGCTTAGGGCACTACTCAGTCATAAATAGAGATTGATAGAAACATGAGTATTAATTACATAGCATGTTCATTTGGGCCAAAATTCCAATTTTTGTTTGATTTATGAAAGTTACTTGATTATTTAACTATCTTTCTTGGACCAGACTTTTACTCATTCCAACAACTACAGATGCAGTATTTTTACTGTCACAAATCCTCTGGAATGGCTAGGAGATGGAAAGGCAAGGAAAAAAGAAAATAAATGAACACAAATAATTTAAGGGCATAGAGCACCTCTAATGTTCATTCAAAGAAATCTTTTCCCCTATTCAAATCTTCCTCTGACTTTGTTCTTTTTTCAAGGAAGAATTTGAGAAGTGGAGAGAAACTGGGGAAATAAGTGAAGCTCCGTTGACCTCTGAATTGACTGTCTTGAGTCTTATATTGTTACTTTTGGTCAGAATAATGGAGTTCTGATGGATATTATCCCTCGAAGCTCTATGATCTCAGGTATGTTTCCATGCTTTTTGCAGCCTTAATTTCTCATCTGTATTTTAAAGGATCCTGCTGGATGGACATTTCTTCAAGTCTAGCCCACCAGTATCACTCAGTACTTGTTAAGAAATGTGGTTTCTGGAGCCCACTCCAGACTCTCTCTCTGATCCCTGGGATGGGGCCTGAGAAGTTGCAGGTGTAGCTCTTGTTGAGTATTGCACACTCACTCACCAGTCTGAAAACTCTCGGTGACTCTGAGACTCCTAGCCTCTGAGAGGGACAGAGTGTAGGCACTGAATACAGATATTGGTGGTTGGATGTAAACTTAGTTGACACAGGTGGCTTCATGGGGTGTTGCTTCAGGAGAAGAGGTAATCTTCTGGTCTGCGGCCAGGTAAAGATGGTCAAGGTCCCACTGCGTCTGTTCTCACTTCCCTGAGACACATTGCCTCTGGCCATGGGGTAAGTTTGTGGAAGGTTACATGACCTGGAGGAGAGCCTTGGGCAGCTCTCTGGAGTTTGTTTGGTTCCTTGTGGGCCAAACATTTATCCACATGATGTTTCGCTGTTTGGTCACTCTGTGAACATGGCCTTTTCTCCAGAGTTGTGTGAAATTCTGACAAAGGTCCCTCCCCCCATTCCTTCTCTCCTTTTTCCTTCTACCTTGTTGCTATCTCTATTTAAACATTCCTGATCTCATTGATTGCCTGTCTGGAAAGGCAGGCAACTTTGCCTCTCACCAGGCTGCCCGGTAGAATTTTAAAAAACAGAGTTTCTTGCAGTCCCATGAATTTAATGCTTATTTACTGCCAAAAAGGACAACTCCAGTCAGTAAATAACCTACCTGCTAGACCAGGAGATGTGAGTCATTAATTAAAGATTGGTCAACACAGAATGGCTTGAGGAATGAGCTAGATTGTGCTGCAATTTGGGGTCTGAATCATTCGAGGAGCCTCTAATACAGAGCCATGCTCTTCTTTATGGCCCAGTGCTCTCTAGTGGGGCTTCCAGCCTTGCACTTGCCATACTGGGTTTGTATATTTTGCCTCCCTCATTACACTGTGAATTCTCTGACGTGATACAATATTTTGTATTTCCTGGTATCTCCAGTATCTAGCAAGTGCCTGGCACATGGTGGCCTCCATATCATATTAGTTTTCAAGGACTTCCATAATGAAGTACCACAGACTGGGTAGATTCCAGGACAAAGGATTATTTTCTCACAGTGCTGGAGGCTGGAAGAATGAGGTAGAAGTATCAGCAAGGGTTGGTTCATCCGAGGCCTCTCTACTTGGGTTGTAGATGGCTGTCTCTACCCTTGTCTTCACATCACCTCTCCTCTCTGTATGTCATTCCCAATTTCCTTTTCTTATAAGGACACATTGGATTAGGGCCCACCCTAATGGTGCCAATTTAATTTCATTACCTCCTTAAAGACCCTGTCTCTTAATGTAGTCAGTCACATCCAAGACACTAGCACTTAGGATTTGAAAGTATGAATTTTTGAGGACACAGTTTGGCCCATAACCCTCTTCTATCAATGTTTTGTCAAGGATTAAGTGAATGAAGTAGTAAGACAGCAATCTGTACCTCATTTATAAACAAATCCTCTCCTTTATCTCTTCCAGACAAGTATAAATAGGCATGGAAGTTTTATTGAGCAATACACAGGCAGGGCATTTTATAAAACAAAATCAAAGCTGTTCATGATCAAACTTGTGATTCAGAACAGAGTCAGCAGGAGATCGGGTTGCATAGGCTGTGTTGGGCTTCTCCCTGCTCTGATCCTGGGCTCTCTGGGGGTCTTTGGAGCAGCCCTTTTAGCAGTGGGGAGGTCCCAGGGAGAGATAGGTTTTTGTTCTGTACCACTTTTTCCCTATAATTTTTCGACTTCTTATTTATAAGTGTGTGTGCCATTGAGGGTGTTTCTGCGCAAAGCCTGCAATACAGGGGAGTTGAGGATTCGAAATCACAGCACAAGTCTCAAGCCCCAGGTGGTCTTCTGGGAAGCTGGAGCATGATTTTCTCAAACTACAAAGTTTCCTGGAATCTTTCTCTTACCCACATCACTGTCACCACCGCCCTTGTCTTACTGGCTTTCAGGGTGTCTTGCACTTTTCAATCCTTGTTTATGTCTATAGTTCATTAGGGACTTAGTAGCAACTCCAAGAGGTAAGGAAATAGAGGGTCATTATTCCCTTCTGTAGATGACAAGATGAATAAATAAAATAAGCACAGCTTCCCTCATTTGAACTTTTTCTTTTCAGTCTTCTTAACTCCAGAGCACTGTGCCCAAATGTTATTCTTCTGGATCTTGCCCCTGTTCATCATGTATTATCTGCTCTCCTGCTGAGCTTCTTTAAAGCAGAGGCCCATTTGCTTCTCCTTTATATAAGTTTATGTGCCTGCAATAAGAAGTGCCCAACCATTGCTTGTGGAATGAAACAACACGCAGCACATGTAGTGCCATTTGTTAGCAGCTGCTCCATGCTGGCCACTATGCCTTGCACTGTGATGTATTTATCTCATTTCATTCTGCACTTTATGCAGTAGAAATACTCTTCATTCCCATTAAATAGATCAGAAAATGAAGGCTTTGCAAGGTTAGATGATTTGTTCAATGTTACAGAGCTGGTAAGTGATGAAACTAGGATTTAGCCTGGGTAATGTGACTGACCCAGTTACCAACTATGCTTCATCATTGCCCTATAGTGAATGGTAATTCCCAATGAATTAAAAACAACCAGGACCAGATACCAGGTCTCCTTGCTTTGTAGTGCCTGGAGCCCTGGTGTAGCTGATGAGTATCCTTTAAAATAATCCTCCATGTAACACGTTCCTTTTCACAGATAGCTCAGATTTCCCATTACCCAGTCTCTGGCTCATTCTAGTTATTTCTTTCTTTTTTCTTTTTTTTTTTTTTATACCAGGGATCGAACTCGGGTCCTTGTGCTTGCGCAGCAGGCAGTGAAACCACTGAGTTAAATTCCCGGCTTTCTAGTTATTTCTGATGCAAATTTGCCTTCGTTTGGACACACACAAGCATGTGTATATACATACTCACACCATTCAGTTCTGAGATCATGACCAAGCTTGAAAATGGATCTTGACATCTTTGAGTTTCAGTCCTTTCCCAGGTGTTTTGCGCAAACTTTCTCAGCCTCTCTAACCCCAAGAAGACAGGGTAAGAATTTAGGACTTTAAAATTGTGTCCTTTTCAAAGAGCACAGGGACATTCCCCAGTGCCACTCAGAAGATTCAATTTGCAAAGGAGGCGAGGCAGTGAAATAAATAAAGTATCATTCCCTCCCCTCTTGGAATTAGCAAAAAAAATTCTCCCTTCAGTAAGCAATCATTGCTAATAGTATCTTCATGGCAGAATGTATTATTAGTAATAAAATTCTCAAAGTGTATTTCAGAAATTACAGTTGCAAGAAGTAGTAGCATCCCATTTTCCCCTTCCTTCAACAAAAAGCAGTGATTAGCCTTGGAAGAGGAGTTTCACCCACTTAGCCACCTGGGTGTAATCCCGCCCTTGGGTGTATTTCTGCAGCAAATGCTGCTGGGAGCCAGGTGTGCATTTTTGCTGGCTGAATTTGGCTGTAAATTATGTTTTGTTTTCTGTCAGCCATTTGACAGCTAAAATCATATCTGCTGTCAGAGGTGACAGGGGCCACAATGGTGATGTATTAAAGGGCTACAGAATCAGTGGGGAGCAGGTTTGGCAGCTCCCTCGTGTACATCTGCTGTCACCTTCACGTGGCCTGAGTTTCACGTGCCCAGGGTGCCCATGACCAGACCAGACCTGAATGGGCAAGGTGTGTTTTGCAAGAAAACAACATTAATGAGATTCAATCTCATCCTAGTCATTGGAACCATGGCTAGATTCTACACAGATCTCTTAGTAGGCTTAAGATATTGACTGAATTCTTCCCCTAGTATTGTGTGAGAAATACAAAATATGTTCAAGCATTAGATTCCAGAGCATTTGACTATATTCAAATGGATATTTAAACTCACAGACAACAACTGAATTTTCCCCAAATGATTATTTCTTGCCATCATCCCTGCCCCCACGTTCCAGCCCATGCCAGATGTCTATTTTCTTCGCATTAAGAGACCAGAGTAAATTGTCTTCTTCACTGATGAACTGCACAGCTTTGTGACTTTCAGTAGGTAGAAGCATGATGCTCTCTGACTCTGCTCCAGCCCTTCAAAACTGATCTCTGTGTAGTCTTTCTTATGTGTCTGTCTGAATTCCTCTCCTCTTCTTTTCCTGGGTTCATACCAGATTCACAGGAGCACCTTATAGGACTGGATCAGGCTTCTGAAATATTATTGTTGGAAATCCATCATTCTAGCTATGCCTGCTGTCACTTCCCATTCCCTCACTAGGGCTGGTCACTGTGCTGTGCCTCTCACTCAGTGTGTAAGTGAGAGAACCAGAGTTTGAACCGAGGCCTGACTCTTCTCCAAAGCCCATGCAATCTCTTCTTTGCTGTGGCTCCATAGCTCACAAGCAATGAGCTCTGATCGCCTCTGTTTTGAACAGTGAGTAGGTTGGGGTATTTGGCCTCGAATCTCAGCGGCCCTGCCATCAGAAACTGTTGTGTTTGGGGTTGTATGATCCATGTTGCTGAGTCTTGAAATTCTTAGTGAGCTCTTGTTTAAGTTTGTGTGTTCTATGTGACATCAATGGAACAATGGTGCATTTGACGGGGACTTGGAGCCTTGATTCAGTATACCACCATCACCTCTGACCTCCCTGCCTTCCTTGGACAGGCTCTCAGCTGTCTGTTTCCCAGTTCCCAGGTATGACATCGCCTACACAGCCCTATTCCTCCCCTTCTTCCTTCCTCTTGACCACTTTCACCCTCCAGCTGAGTGTTAATGGAGAGGCTTATAACCTGTTATTGCCCCTGGCAGGGCCTGGTAATAGTCTCAGAGAGGGTGGAGGTCAGGAGCATATCGTATAGCACTGAAGGTTAGTGGCAGTCATCCCCGTCCTGGCTGGAAGGGACCCGCTGGATCTGGCAGGTGGCTCAGCTGGGGCCTCTTGCTTCCCCCCCCAGATCAGACACTGAGCATGTCCGGTACAGAAATTACAATCCTTTGGGAGTTGTCCATCTGCAGGATGTGGAGGATCCAGGGCTATGTGAAGAGGAGTTTGGTTTACCCCTCTCTGGCTAGGGCATTGTATTTTCACCCCAGACCCAGCTAATAATGAAGCAGAGGTCCTTAGGTTTATGGGAAAACAATATTAGGAAATAGAACATGGTATTTGTTAGTGATTTGTGGTTTTGGGGTAAAGGATATCCAATATCTCAGCCTTACTCAGTTGAATACTTTTTAGAACGTAACAGAGCCTGCGTTTTTCTATCTGGAAAAAGATATGAATCAGTGGGAAAAGCAACTTTTCCTGTGAATATCACAAACCAGAGAAGTGAAGCAATTATAGTTAAGAAACAGAAAAAAGGAGAGGCATTAGGTTTCATTTTAAAGACACAAAATTTCATCCTTTTAATTTTTTAGTTTCTCCATGACAGACCCAGAGAGGTGAATGTGTGTCAGCCTCTGGCCAGCACAGAGTGACCCAGAAATAGTTATAGGTGTGATTCCTGGGAGCGCCCTTCAAGGCCAAGCAGACCCTTAAGCCCAGGTACAGCATCTTGTCTGGTGTCCAGAATCCCCACTGTGGAAGTCCAGAGCATCAGGGGTAAAGGAAACACACATGTCCAGGCTTTCATTTTGTTTACGAGAAAACTGAGGTCCAGGGAAATGTCCCTTCCATGTGACTAGTACCAAAAATCTTATGGCTCTTTGCCTAAATTAAAGGGGTAATGTTTATTAGAGCTAACAGTGAATATTTAATGAAGTTCTAGTAAACTAAGCACTTCACATACTTTAGCTCCATTTGATCCTCACAAAACCCCTGCGCAGTAAGTATTTCAGGGGAATCAAAAACACACTTGGTTTGTACAAACCCAACTGTGCAATAGCTTCCTGGACACATCTATAACAAAGAACCACAGACTGAGTGGCTTAAACAGCAGAAAGTTATTTTCTCATAGTTCTGGAGGCTGGAAGCCCAAAAGTCAGTTGTCCATAGGATTGATTCCTTCTGAGGGCTGCGAGGGAGAATCTGTTCCAGGCTTCTCCCTCGGCTTCTTGTTGACTTAGGTTCTTTAGCTTGTAGATAGCCCCCTTCTCCCTGTGTCTCAGCCGGCCTTCCCTCTCTACATGTCCAAATTCTCGCTTTTTATAAGGACACTAGGCGAAGGTGAGATAGAAGACATTAGCTTCCTTTTCGCTGCCATTAGACTATGTTCCTACATGACTTCCGAAGTGTGAGAATCTCATTCTGGGAGTGTAATTATAATATTTTAGCCTGGCCCTGAAGGCAAGGTCACCACTTCTTCTCAGTGGACTGGAGAATCTTTGTGTGGTGAAAGGGGTTATATTGATCTATTGCTAAACTAACTGACATAAGGGGTTTTCAAGAGTATCTCTGACCAAGGGATTCCTTCCTTAGGGATTGGCTTTAGAATTCAGTCCTGGTAAAATTGCAAATGCCACTGTCCCATTATAGAAAGGGTGATTCCCCCCACTTAAACACAGAGGGATTAAATTCCTTCCTGAAGGTCACATAGATAGTATATGGTAAGTTGGGATGTTAGCCATTGAGTCTAGATCAAGACTCCAAAATCTGTCCTATTTTCCATAATTTGCCACTGGATTAAGGGGAAATTAAATGTTGTATTTCACCCCAATCTCTAGGACTAAGCTCCTAGAGTCTGAGGAGAGGCTGGGGTGGGATATGGAAGAAGCTGCTTTACCCCTAGAAGGAAGGATATTTGTTCTTTATTCAAACTTTCTTTGTTTCCAGAGAGGATTATCTGTATAGAAGCCCAATTTGGGATTCTTTCTCATATTCCTCCTTCTTGCTTGGGTTTTAGACACGGTCATTTGAAATAGTAGAAAAAATTGTCCTGTTCCACAGAAAGCAATATTGAAAAGGATTCTGGGGAGCAATATTTTCTCCACAGATCAGTTCTTGGAAGAAGTTCCTGTGAAACCTACGATTTCTTTTTTCTTTTCTTTTCGTCATCTTCTTTTTTTTTTTTTTTTTTTTTTTTGGTACTGGGGATCGAACTCAGGACCTTGCTCTTGTGAGAAACCTGCCATTTCTAATCTTGTGCTAATGTGAGAATAGGTGTCAAGGAGAAATAGTCACTCAACCAAGAGCTTGACTTGAAGGTGAGGTGGCCAGACAAAGGTCAGGGGAAGAGGTACCACAGCAAGACCATACCAGAAGAGGCACTAGGAAGAATTAAACCAAGAGGTAAAAGATGGAAACTTTGGCATATATGTTACAGGAAGGTTTGGGATACTGATTTTCAGGGTCAAGTCCATTTTATTGATCTCCACATAGTGTTTTCCTAAGGAATAAATCAGACAAAATGCTAATACAGTTTCTGATTTTCTGTTCTTTATTTCCAGTTCATTGAAAAGTTAGTGAGTATGAACATTTAAGAAAGGCCTCTAAATTTAAATGAATGATGAAACACCTAATATCCATATAAGAAACATTTATTGAATCTTCTCACATATGCTGACCCTGCTGGAATCCACAGTGCTCACCCTGTATTTGTGATTCCTTTTCAACATATGTGCTTGGAATTCAAAGGAAATAGAATTGGCAGGGGATTGATTTCTCACCTTTTCAAAACTGCAAGAGAGAAGGGCCTAGAGTGTCTGACTTAGGGGGCTGGGTATGAACCCAGCAGGCTAGACCCATCCAGAGGCAAAATAGCCAGGAAACCTGCCCTTCCCTTCCCTTAAGAACAGCCCTATTTTCACTCCGTTTGTTCTGGGGATGCTGAGGGCTGCTCTACTGCCATAAGCCATTCTCTCCCCAAGATGATGGGATCCCAAGATGCAGTGGAATAAAGCTTTCACTTTAATGTCAGAGAACTGAGTACAAATCTAGACTCCATCACTACAATTTCTGCTCCCCCAATCCCGTACCCGGGATCAAACTCAGGACCTTGCATTTGCGAGGCAGGCACAGTACCACTGAGCTAAATCCCTGGCCCCACCACTGCGATTTCTGACCTCTGATAAGTGATTTAGACTTGCTCAGACTCAGTTTCCTCATCTGTGAAGGTAGGCACTTAATAATGCCTTCACCTTAGAGTGGTTGTGAAAATGATAGGAAATAATGCATATGTAGTCTTTGGCACATCATGAGGGCTCAAACCTGCTGTCTGTTGCAGTAGTGGTGATTATGACAGCTTCTGTGAGACTAGGTAGGGATAGTGCTTGTGCTTGGGCTCTGCACTGAAGATGACTCCAGACCACAGGCTGACGGGAATTCCTTAGCTGGGCCAGGGGAGCAGGGAGAGGCCAGGACAGGTCCTCTGGTACCAACCTGGTTGTTATTCATCCTTGATCCTTGGCCAAGGGAGTGCTAGTCACTTTGAAAGAGCATTGTAGACTCAGGAAATACAAAAAATATGCAGAAAACAGCCTGGGTCAGACTTGGTACTCTTGAAGATCATTAGCCTTTGTCATATCTCAGAAGCCATGTGAATTAACAGAGTGATGTCTCTCAGTCTGGGTGAAAGTGCAGATCACATTCCCTTTGGGGCCATGACAGCAGTGACTAACAATGGTAACCTGTCTTTATGGAGGGAGACTAGGGCTGCAGACACATTGCCTTTAGGGACTGTCCCAGGGGCATGTGTATCAGGCCCCTTGGAAAATCCTAGTGCAGGATGTAGAGTGGTATTTTCCTGTGGTTTCAGAATCAGCTTCTAGGATCCATTGGTGATGACAGGTTTTAAAGAATATTGCAAACAAATGGATGTCAGGATGTCCCAATAAATGATCCACCAACAAATGGCCAAGTGATTGCTTCTTACCCAACCCTGCAGCCCTGTCCTCACAATCCCCCTCCTCAGTCAGCATGAGAAAAGTACTAAACCAAGAGGCAACAGGGAGAGAAGAAGCAGCAGGGAGAGAAGAATCAGTAGGAATTGGGGGATTATTGGTCCCCTGGAGGCTGCTGGGATTCTCTTCTCTCTTCGGGGAATGGACAAAGGAGATGGAGATCTTAGAAATCCCTCATGGAAATTGTGGATGTTTGAAGAAAGGGAAGCCTTTCTCATTTTCTTATTGCCCACATGCATGCAGCATGATGATCCTGTCCCTGTGTATAACTGAAGAAGGGAGAAGAGACTTGGGGCAAGAAGGCAGGATGGCAAAGAAGAAGTGAAAGCAAGGGTCCCTGAATGCCTATGGTTTGGTGATGAAGTTGCACAAATTGCTTGTGGTCCAACATGCATGGTGGGAGCTGGCTGGGCTTGAGTTGTTTATACCCAACTAGAGACAGGAGCTGGCTGGGATGGATGCCAAGTCAAGGACTCATTTTTTCACCAGAATTCCCTCAGCAATTCCCACACATGCCCAAACAGAAGCCTGTAGCATTAGACATGAGTGTGAGTCAGTGTCAATGAAGAAAAGACCCTGACGGCTCCAGGTAAGGAATAGCTGCTTTTCCCTGCCTCCAGGCATCAGAGGAGAGAGGGGTCCAGATCAAAAGGAAAAGAGGAAGGCACAAAACAATCACAGAAGTCAGGGAGGAAGGAATAAGGAATCATGATGCCCTCCTGTCTAAGTCCAAAATACCACAGATGTGAGTTTTAACTCAAACTTTGAGATCATAATGCCGAATGAAATAAATCATACACAGAATATTAAATATCATATGGTTTCTCTTATATGAGAAACCCAAAATATAAAAAATTTAAAGTGAAAAATAAAGAAGAAATAGTAAGAAACAAGGAATAAGGAGGGTAGATTTTGGGGGAAATAGGGACCTGGGCAAAGGGAATCAAAATCACCAAGATTGTATGTATATAGTTTCCCAAATGATTGAAATTATTATGGCTCACAAACATATTATTAAAAATAGATATGCAATTGAAGTTTGGACCTGGATTGGGTAGATGAGAATTTTTAAATAACATCAAAAGGAGTGGGCAGGATTGGGTAGAAGAATTTAGTAAGCTAGGATGTAGCTCAGCAGATGTTGTGGGTTGAATTACATCCCCCAAAATTCATATGTTGAAGCCCTAACCCTAATACTTTGACATGTGGCTTTATTTGGAAATAAATTTTTTGCAGATGTTATTAGATAAGATGAAGTCATACTGGAGTAGGGCAGGCCCCTGATCCAATGTGAGAGGTATTCTTTATAATACTGGGTAAATATTGGAGCTATCCTGCCCCAAGTCAAGGAACTATCAGATGCTAGGAGAGAAGCCTGGATTAGATTTTCCCCTGGCACATTTAGGGAGAGATCTACCGATACTTTTATTTTAGACTTCTGGCCTCCAGAAATGTAGGGCAGTAAAGTTCCACTGTTCTAAGCTACACAGTGTTGTACTTTGTATGGCACCCAAGCAGACCAATACAGCCAGTCTCTGGGGCTGGGAAGTCCTTCAGGGTGGTCCCAGCTGAGTCCAGGGACTAGGTCTTTGAATTCTTCATTGATCAGTATGAGCTGCCGATGGGCTGGGCCACCTCTCCCATCTGAAGGGTATGCAGCAGGATGGGGCAGCTCCCTCTGGTCCAGGGTTATTCCCAGAGAGGTGCTCAACTGAGTCATCAGCAGCCAACTCTCTCTGCCAGGGCCAAGACCAAATTTGGTAAGAGAAGTGAAACCTACATTCCAGGTGTAAAATCCCAAGAGGCACCAAGTTCAGTAATTAAGATAAGTAACATTTTGATGCAAAATTATGAAAAATTAAAGTACAACCACACATGGTCAACATTTTACATGAACAGGAGTGATGGAACTGATACTAGCATTTTGCTGTGAGCCACAGTGTGGTGTGATGGGACATTGCTCTGTGCGCTGGGGAAAGAAGGATCTTGGTCCACAGGAGACATCTGGCTGGTACAGTAGAGCACCTACCATCACTGCTACCCAGGAAGAAGGAGAGCCAGGTTTCAGTTGTAGGTGGTCAGAAGGAGACAGAGGGCTAGGGTTAGGTCATAGGTGGTCAGACTCTACAGCCTGGATGCTTAACCACTGCCCTCTACTGCTTGGAAGTGTCCAGAGGAAGTATTTCTAGGGAAAGGAATGATGGAAAGAAATGAGGAGAGAACCAGGAACAGAGGGAAAAGGTTGGAGTGTGCCTTGTGGGGCACAATCAAATCTACTCTTCATTCTGTGACATGTAAATGCTAATGGGGCTTCTGACAGCCAGGAGCTAGATCATAGTGTTCTGGAGTCTGTGCCTATGAGTATGTGGACGCTTCTGGACTCAGACCAGGGGAGAGGGGAGCTTTCTGTGGTTGCTAAGCAGGTCACTGTGTTGTCATTGACACAGTCAAATCAAGGTCATGATGTCCAAGGACAAGGGTGTATGTTTATCCCTGTCTTTCCATCAATCTGGCCTTTTGAGTGATGTAGAGCTCCTGTCTGGACATGTCTCTAGCTGCTTTAATGACAAATCTGGTAGGTTTTATGTCCTCAGTGCTGGGTGTTTGAACTCGAGGCCGATAGGCTCCAGGCTGGGATAGATGGATGGATGGATGGATGGTCTCTTTACATTGACCTCTGCCCTTCATCCCAAAGACAGGCTCCCCAAGGCCACCTGAGTAATTCACTCCTCTCTTTCCAGACCTTGATTTCCACTCCTCCCCCATACACTGACAGAACCTAAAACAAGAGACAACCTTCCTTCCTCCAAATGTTATAAATTCCCAGCTTAGCAGATTTCAGGCTGATGGCCTCGGCTCCTTTGTCTCTGTAAATGAGGATCTGCACACATGACGGATGGCCCCATGCTCTGGACATACATTTTACCTAACTGGAAGCACCACCACCAACTATTTAACAATATTGTTTCGCAGCCAACTCCTTGAATGGCACTGTCCCTTGGTTGATAGTTTCTAATCAATAAGAATTGTCAGCGGGTGTGCTAGTAACTCCTCGCCTTCCATTGAACGAAGGAATCTGATTCTTGGCTTTGAGCTCCGAGAGCTCCCAGCCTTCTGAATAAACATCGCGTCAAAGGTTATTCTCTGTTCTTCTCGTCAAGCTTAAATTTAGCAAAATTAGGATATGGATTTTCCTTTATTCTCTGTGATCACAAATGTAATGTCAGATTTTTTTTTCCCAGAGAGCTCTCCAACCCACCTCTACTCTGTGTCAAGGTTGTCAGAACCATAATTTATTCATACTTTTGACCTCTGGGGAGGACAATATCCAAAGGGTCAGAGAGCGTTATTGGATGTCAGGATGAAAATTCACTGCTCTGGCTCCCTCTACAACGTTACATTTAATCAGGCCTGTACAAATGTGGCTGAGGCGCTGCCACTGTGATAACCCCTGAAGGACTACCCCTTCCTGATTAGTAATTATGCAATATTTATGCATTTACCTGCATCCTTAATGTGGAAGACAGAGACATGTGGTTTTCTCTGTAAAGAAGTGAGTATCTGTTGTTTCTCTTCCTCTGCTCAGATCACCATGGTGACCTGCCAGAATCTGATGTGAGCTAGAATGGGGGCGAGGGCACCATGGAGCATCCTGCTATGGCCAGGGCCATCTTGTCTGTGTGGTGCCCTTGCATGGTAACTCAGAACTGGCTTATTGTTGAAGGGCTCAGGCACAGCTCCTTTACCCAGACTGTCAAGGCCCGAGCAATTCTCAAAGAGTTAATGATTTTCTGAGAACTGTATGGAAAGGCTGGGGGGGGCGGGGCAGGAGGAACAGTTAATCAATGCTAAATAATAACAGTAGTTATTCTCTAACTCATGGATGGAATAAATCCCTCACTCCTGGCCTGCCTTGGGATTGGGCACCGGGCTTCTAAGGAAGGTAGAGCCTGTCCCAAAGAAGCCAGGAGAGGAACTGGGACCTGGAGTGGGGAGTAGGGTAGAGAAATCACAGGTTGAGGTGGAGCAGTAAAGGTCAAATAAGATGAGGAATGGTGTACAAAGGACCTTCCATGTGACCTTTCTTCCAAATCTTTCTGAGAGTCTTAAACATTCAAGAAATGCTTAGCACAAGGACCTGAGTTCGATCCCCAGTACCCGACCCCCAAAAAAGAAATGCTTGGTGAGAGCATTTCTCCTCATGGAGACTAGGGAAGGATTGGGAGCCTTAGATCCAACTGGACCAGTGCCCGGAGTTAGCAGTGGACAATGAGGGCAGGGGAGCCTGTAGCTCTCAGAGAATGTCACAAAAATCCTCTGGAGGACTTGAGCTTCAAAAGGGCGTGGGTGAGGAATCAAGGAAATGTCACCTTCAGTGGAAGCCTCCCGGTAGACTTTTAGCTTGGTGTGTGGGCTCTGGTAAAATGCACAGTGAATAAGTGCCTTGCCCAATGTTAGAATTATTCTCTTGGTCTGGAGGAGCTAGCACAGGAGGCTGTTTCCTAAGGAAAATCAGGACTGGAGAAGCAGAGTCTCCTGCTTTCTAATGCCCACAGCCTTTGAGTAAGAGCTGGTAGAACTGAAGGCAATTAGTAGTACCTAAAAAGGCAGCCATTGAAAAACAGACCCCTTTGAGAAGTATTTTCTTACATCTTACCTAGAATCTGTAGGTCTTAATTGCCTTGTTTATGTATCAATATAAGACACTTATATTATGGGCTTATTTTTAATTCAAATGTACTTGCTACAGGTGCTGGAAACTGGAGGAGGAGGAGGAGGAAAAAGCTCCTTGCCCTTGTTGCTTGGCATAGCAAGGGTTTTTCTGACAGCTCTCTCTGCTTGCGATGCCCTCTCCCTGTCTCTGTAGGCCAAATCCTACTCCTTCCAGGTCCAAGTCAGATCTACTTCTCCG
This sequence comes from Heterocephalus glaber, assembly GCF_000247695.1. The sequence continues at coordinate 2,772,500 of NW_004624792.1, read as the reverse complement.
TAAACATTTGCCTGATCCTCCAGCCAGGGGCCCCGCCTGCCCACTGCAGCTAGAGGCCCCTCTATTCTGGCTTTTGATATTTACTGCAGGGCACAGTGGCTACGTAGTGGGCCTGTAATACTCACAAAGGTTGAGCCCAGGACTTCCACGCTACCTTGATGTTCTAGTCAAGAACTATCTTAGCTTCCTTTCTGCTTCTCCCCACTATTCAAGCACTCACTTTCCTGTGGGAACCATTTTGTTTTTACAGAGCAGTGAGGTTTTACTCCTGCACTCACATTACTGCTCTGAGTGCTGGTAAATAGAGCTGTCCGATAGAACTTCCTGCAATGACGGAAATAATCTCTATCTGTGCTGCCCAATGGGGTAGCAACAACTGTTCCTAAGCACAAAAAAGCAGCTAGCGTGACTGAAGAGCTGATTGTAAAATTTTATGTAATTAATTTAACATTCAATTCAAATAGCTCCATATGGCTAAGACCTCCACTTTGACCACTCAGGCATAGATGCTGAGAAGCAGAGAATCCCATGCCTGGGTGGCTCAGCTCACTCCCTGGCTAAAAGAGCTGCCTCTGCACACATATCCTGAAGGGCATATGACCAAACACACCTCACCAAAATTTCAGCTCTCCTTTCAGACAGGAGAACACAGGAGTTAAAAATCTTGGCATGCCAAGGGTCAACTGTTTTCTTATTTCATCTTCATCACTATTACTTCAGATAAACACATCTCTAGAAGATTCTGGAGCTCCCACAGGGCTTAACATAGTGTTTTTCAAAGGATATTCGTACGATAAATATTGGACTAAGAAATGAGTGAAGAGTTAATAAAACTAAGCAGTGCTTTTTATGAATTTTTTTTAAAACCCAGGTACAACGATTTGAGATGAGGATATCAAGAGATTGGGAAGAATTATTCAGGAAATATTGATGAAAGCTGTCTTCTAGTAAGCAGTGGTCTGCTTCTCTTGCTCCTACAGCACAATGGTCTGGAGACTCCTGGTGATCTTATCCCTATGCTCTATGTTATGGTTTGAATTGGGTCCCATCAAAATATATATTGAAGTCCTAACCCTCAAGTACCTCAAAATGTGAGTTATTTGGAAATAGGGCTATGGCAGATGTAGTTGGTTAAGATGAGGCCATCCTGGAGTAGGGTGGGCCTTAAATCTAGAGGGAATGGTGTCCTTACAAGACAGGGGAGACTTGGGAACAGAGACTGAAACACATGGGGAGGATGTCACATGATGACAGAGGCAGAGAACAGAGTGGTGCAGCTGCAGTCTGAGGACAAGGATTGACGACCACCACCAGAAGTTGAAAAGGCAAGGAAGAGTCCAAACAGAGTCCCAGAGGGAGCATGCTCTGCTGACACCTTGATTTTTGTCCTCCGGCTCCCAAAGCTGTATGAGAGAGCAGATTTCTGCTGTTTTAAGCCACTTCCTTTGTGGCTGCTTGTTACGGTAGCTGTCGGAGACAAAGATAGGCTGGTGTAGGCTGAGATAGTGTGCTGACAAGAGTCCTTACAAGAACCCTACCTGCCCGCCAGTGGGGATGCTTTGGGCTGCACAGTGACTCTGAGGGCACAGAGGAGTTGCAGGCCCAGGTGGAAGCACTGCAGTGGGCAGTGGCCCCTGAAGAAAGTACTTTAAATGGTGCTTCCCCAAATTTTGCAGCCACAAGGAACAGGAGACTTACCGCCATTGAGCCATGTTTCCCTTCTGTGAGATAGGGATCCTCTGCCTTGGGATTTTCCCCTCATTGGTGGAGCTCAGCACAATCCTCCCAACTAGATAGAGATCTTTGCAGGGCTGGAATGCTTCTTCCTCCCGCCTGCCTCAGGTACTCTACATGTATTAGGTGTTCTTTGCACAAAACCCGACAGCTGCGTTAGTCATGTCTGCCTCACTACTATAGACCCAGTGTCTGGGACATACTCGGTGCCCAGCAAGGCTTTACTGAATGAGTAAGAAGTTAATAAATGAAGGCCAAGTACAGAGCTGATGAACCTAGGACAGGCCTGGGCCTATCCCCTACATGTTTGTGGTCACTTCAGGTCAGAATGCATAATGTGCCATGGGAGTGCTGTCCATCCCAGATTGCTCATATCATTTGTATCCCATACAGAAGGAGGGAGCAGCTCAGAAGGACCAGGATGAGCAGGAGGCATGGACTTCTGCTCCTGACCTCAGCTCTGAGCCCTCCATTTTCCATCTGCTAGGTGGTGGAGGAGAGATGAGTCCAGGCTGAGTTCCAAGGATGGTAGTGCACCAGAGCTGCCTGAAAGACAGCTTGGAATTTGGTGAGATTGGGTTTCTTGGTGTTGCATTTTAGAGAAGGTCTGAATTTGTCCAATGCACTTCAAGTGGAAAATGACCAACCAAATGCAATGAAGTGGGCACCTCTATTGAGCTCAAAAAACCCTGAACAGAGACAGGTAAATGGAAAAGGCAGCCTCCTCTTTACAGATGGTTTATCCACCATCACACCCTTTCCCCTTTTTATGAGCAAAATAGTCCAAACATGTTCATGTTTTCATCCTGCAGCCCTGTGCTTACTTGGAAATACATTTCGATCAAATTCGAGCAGGTTTGCCTCATTAGGTTTTTCTGTTCATCCTTGTCAAGACTTCCCCCTTGACCACCGTGGCATCAATTCCTTGCTTGGCCATCTCAGGGGAGGAGGGGGCAGTGGCGGGGAGGCCTCTTCTGAAAAAGGAAAGGACTAACAAGGAGCTGTCACCCAACGCTGTCATCAGCCTCCTGTAGCCCCACGGAAGCAGAACATTTCATTTAATGAGGACATCAGATTGCAAGTCCTGCTGCTCTGTCCCCCTCGCTCTCCCCACAGCTCGGTGCTCTGAGCCCTGGACCCTTTAGGGAGGTAGAAGTGAATAGCTCCTTCCCTGGATTGAACCTGGGTGGGAAACCAGCGCCTGTGAGCTTGGGTCCCTCTGAACAGAGCTCTTGGCTCTCTCTTCTTCCAAAGGAAAATTTATGATTCCAATTTCTACAATTTACATCTTTCATTTCATAATCCAGCTTTCTTTCCCCAAGGCTTCCAGCACTGCTCCTGACAGAAGAGACTACTTATTTCCCAAACCCTTTTTGCATTATTAGTTTCATTTATTATTTTTATGTTTTCTATTGGGTCCATGTATATCTCATTTCCCTGAGGTCCCCTGAGCCACTGACAATGAGCTGGAAGCAGTCATCTTGCAGCAAAGGGAAGCTAGGAAGCTGGCGCAAGTTCTCCAGGGGAAAGTTTCTAGCCTGTGCATTTAAAATTAGCCCCCAATTAACTCCTCTGCAACTGGCCTCAAAATCTCCATACAGGTGTTCTCAAACCAGCTACTTCCATTCTTTTCTGTTCTGCTCAGTGGATGACCTTAGAGGGCAAAATGTGAAATTTTAACTTCTTAGAGAGCTGAAACATCCTTCCACACCCATGTGTTTTTTAGTTCTACTCAAGGTCTGGGAAGAATGGAGTATAAAATGTCTATGGTTGTTTTAAAGAAAGACAAACTGATTATACTCTGTCTTTAAAACTCATAGTATTTCCAGGAAATAAAGGTGGAACAGGGGCAGAGCAGTTGTGCACTGTATTTTACAGGAGCTACTGGGACACTGAAAAGGGTCCTCATTGCAAGGTTCTGCTTGGGGGCAATAGTCCTTACTGGATGCCCCCATGTCACTTTCAGAACCAGCATAGCCTTTGCACACTCACTTTTCTACACTGGCATTTAGCAGACAAATTTTGAGGTATCATTAGTGTAAGTAAATTCTCATTTGGCTCCTAAGGAGCAGTAGTGTCCTTAGAAAGGGTCCAGGGTTTTGTGTAAGAGGATTGCTGAGAGCACAAATTCTGATAACTCAGACTGGAAAACTGCTGCTCTGGTGCTTGGCAAGACTCAGAAGCACCACAGTGCTTCTGGCTATGGTTGCCAGACTGCTATAAGCTCTTCACTGGGATGAGACACCAACTCACCTTTGCATCTCCCATCTTATCCTGGGTCTTGTATTCAGGAGGAGATGCCTAATGTTTGCCACATCTGTCTCACTACACTGTCTCTCTCTCTCTGTGTAAAGGGTAACAGGGTGTCCACAGGAATGGTCCTGAAGCATGAGGTGAGGTCCACAGGGCTGGGCCTCAGGGGGCCAGTTTCTCCTGAGCTGGGGACAGTTCTGTGTCCCATCATCTCCACTGCTCACTGTTTAATTGCCCATCCTGCTTGTGGAGTTCTTCTCCAAACAAGTGCATCCTGTTTGGTTGTGAAGAGTTGAGGAAGCCACCCATGAAAGACCTGGGGTTAAATATTCACCCCTGATTTACCTGGGGCAGAGTCATTCTCATATCACGTGTCCATGGGCTTGGCCTTATGCACTACACTACACAGAAAGCTGCAGAGTGCAAGGGGCACCAGGCGGGTTTAAAAACCCTATCGTGAGCAAATGCAATTGCATGAAGACTGAGCTGCAGGAGAAATAAACACTTCCTTACCCATAGTCTCATTTTTATAACCTTAGCTGATCTAAAAGCAACTGATTTTGTTTCACACAGAATCCTTTCAGAAAACACTCTTTGAGGGTAAAGTATTTTTTTTCTATTGCCCAAGTGAAAAATATAAAAATTTGCCCAGACTGAGAACTGGTCTAACTGCAAATCAAATCAAATTTGGGTCAGACACATTGATGAAGAATAAATGATACAAATTGGGCCAACACACAGTATGTTCATTTGTCTCAGGTAATAGTAAAGTAAGAATAATAGAAAAGAGAGGGATAGACTTTTAATTTTTTTTTGACAAATACAATGTATGGTGTTTTAACCTCTTTGGGAATGGACTCCAGTTCCTGTCGAGGTTTTGTAACATGGCTCTATGCCTGTTTTTTGACCCTCAAATGAATAGTAAGTCTCCAGAACACACTCACAGTCTGTAATACTATTACCACTCATCTGCCATGGGGTCCCTCAGTCACTTTTTCAATTAAAAAAGGCCCAATGCTCTATTAACCTTTTGTCTGCTGCTCCATTCTTCATATTGCTGTTGCTCTGGGATGATGAGCCATGTATTAAAAAGGCATATATTACTGTAAGCCACCGCCAAGTTCTCTGTCATTAGAAAAATGAAGTATCATTTTTTCATTAAAAACTATGAGACAATTTGCTGTACACACAATTGCTGGACCTGTCTGCAATCTCTCTGTGACAGAAGATGAGAAGCAACTCCCACCTCTCTACATCCCACTCACCTGACACTTCGGGTATTGTTTCCAGAGGCAAAGCTATGGCGATTTGACATTTTTTCTGACAGCCGCTCTTAAATGAAACTCTAGCCTCAGTTTACCAGAAGTCTGAGCAAAGTAAATAAAATTGCATACTTCACAGCACCTCCACTGGCACAAAAAGTCAGATAGCTTTCTAAGTCCTTTCCTTTTTTTCTACGTGGGAAGCAAAGAATGTCTAGGCTGTGTGTCTATACACAGATCTCTGTGGCTTTGGGCTTTTAGAATGAGCTACCCAGAAGTGGCCATTCATGTTACCAAGGCTCAGGCTCACATGGACTTGGGTGATAAGCAGGGCCAGGTGTCTGAAGCCCAGCCCCCACTGTCATCTATGTGTTACTAGGTGATTGCCACCAAGGGTCAGTGTCATGGCTTCAAGTTCCCCAAACACTTAGAATTGCTACTCTTTTTCCATTCCAAGCTGATTGAGAAGGAAAGGTATCAAGATCCTTAGTTCTTTGTAAATACACCTTGATAACGTTGACTTGGAGCAGGAATAGGTTGGATTGTGACTGCTATTAAAAGCTGTCGGGCTGCTGCTGCTGGATTTCCACAGAAACCTCTGCTCATCTTTCCAGATAACATTGTAGACAAGGCTTGATCCAGTGGAAGAAAGTGAAAAGTCTCAGCTCTATCTCTCTGTGTCTCTCCTGCCCTCCCTACATTGGAGTGTCAGGGCCCTCCGAGCCACTGCAGCCAGGCTCACAGGAAGGAAGCCAACATCTCATTCAGCTGGACAAATATTTATAGACCATGCCGATTGGCACGGGGATGAGTTTATGGTTTCTGACCTCACCTGTGAATACTGTGAAGTGATTCTTTTATCTATCTCTAACGATACATTTCCTGGGCCATTTGCTAGATTTTCCAAACTCTGCTATCTTCCCTGGTGGAAAGACATGATTGTTGTGTCACTGATTTCCATTTGTCAGATGTTTGGGACACATTTTTGTGCAGCTGCTAATGTAGGTGCCAGACTTCTCAAGTTCAAATTCTGACTCTAATACCTACTAGTTCTATGTACTTGGAAAAGGAACTTGAACTCTCTGAGGTGGTTTTCTCGCTTGCTGAACTGGACATAACAGAATTCATGAGCTTACTGCGAGGATTAAATGAGATTGTCTTGGAAGTGTTCAGTCTGTACCTGGCACATAGTTAAGTGCTCAACAAAGGCTAGCTATTATTATTTTCAGCTATTGCAATCACATACTTACTCCTTTAATCTTTGGGACAATCTTTTGAAGTAGATATGTTATCCACATTTTATTGCTGAGGGAAATTTAGGCTCAGTGGGTAAGCTGGGGAGCTAGTTCTCAGACCTAAACCTATGGATCTCAAAATGTCCCTCCTTTCCACTTAATCCTGAAATTCTGTGTGCCCCCAGCCCCCATCTCTGCTGGAATCTCACCCGATGGTACCTGTTGAAATCCCCCATCTGTAAAACATGCACTTCACGCCTTCAGTATCTCTTCATTCCTCCTCCAAACTCTTCATGATCTCCCATCCCATCTCTATTGCATTCCAACGCAGTTGTTAGCCTTTTTCTTTTATTCCTTCTGACTTCCTTAGAATTTGGTCTGAATAATTTCACCTGATACTTGCTCCCATATCTTCCATCTCTCCTTCTTTGTTGGTTTTATCCCTTCAACTAAAAATTTCCCCTATTAACAAAACAGCACTTTTAAACATCCCAGTCAGTGTATGCTGCAGCTAATTCTTAGCAGCACATAGGTCTGACTGTTATAAATCCAAGAATTTTGCAAGACAGTTGACATCTCATTGGTAGATTGCAATCAGCCATGGACAGAATATTTACCCTACAGACATCAGCTAAGACCACAAATGAGGGGTTCATTTTTGTTCCTAGAGACTGGGTTGTTAAAATTCACTAGTGTACCACTGTACCCAGCCACACATTCCCAATATATTTCTCCTTCCCTTTGAAACCAAAGTGACTTATCTATCTCCCTTTCCACAAAAACCTCTGCTTGTCTCAAAAGGCAGTGAAGTCTTTGCCTCTATTCTTACCACCAAGGTCAGTAATGACCTCAGTCCATTTGAAGTCTGTAAACTTACGTGCCACTGACTTTCTCTCTCTTGATAATCATGTCTCCCTTTCCTACTGTGTCACTCTCCTGATCCTGTCATCTCTCTGGGCACTCATTATTATTTCTTCTGTATTCTGATGCTCAGGCCTTGTGCGTCTTATTTTTAAACTCATCAATCTCATCTACTCCATGTTATCAAATATGGTCAAAAATCCTGTTTTATAGTTTTTATCTTTATTGGTACATGTTTGCAGTACATAATAATTATATTCATCATGGGGAGTTGGTACATGTACATAACATTTTAATTCTTTTTTTATTCCTTCCCTTTTGTCTCCCTGCTCCCACAAGCCTTCTGTGCAAAATAACATATATCAGCCTATTGGATTTCAGGGAAATCATGCCACGTAGCTCAATGCATGCATAAGGATGCTCTTAGTATCTCTCCACTTTCCTGGTTCGAGACTCTTTCTGAATCTGTGGAAGGCCCAGCTTGAGTGCAAGAATGTAGAGGAGCTAAACTTCCCTGTGTGGAATCCTCAACCAATGGGGGATGTGAGTCAGTAGGTAAATGCTCCACCTTCCAGTCCTCTTGAGGGATATTCTGAAGTTCTCTGTGTTGCTCAGGCTGGGCTCAAACTTTAGATCCTCCTGCCTCGTTCTCCCAAAGTTCTGTAAATACTGCATGGGTGTGTATCACCATGCCCAGTTCTTGAACATGTTGTATTTATTTCTGCCTGCATTCTTCTTTCTCTGGACCAGTATGACTCAATCTATGCTAGCACCATCCCAGATCAGATTTCTCTTTATCTTGTGGCTTTACACACATACACACACACACGTGCACATGCACACAAACACACACACACAGTGTGACATGGGGGCTTTGTAGGTACAAATGCTCATAAAGTATTAGAAAAATGTTCTTTTTCGCAAGTATGCATATTTCTTTCCCTCCTTTCTAGAAGCAGTATGTTAGGCAGATTTCTATCACTGTGACAAAATACATGAGATAAATAACTTTAAAAAGGAAAGGTTTGTTTTGGCTTGCTGTTTTAGAGATTTCAGTCCATAATCACCAGGCTCCATTGCTTTTGGGCTTGTGGTGATGTCGAAAATGTGATGGAGCAAAGCAACTCACTTCAATGGTCAGGAGGGAGAGGAGGTAGTAAGGAAGGGGTAATGAAGGGCATGAAACAATATACACCTTTCAAAGTCATGATCCCTATGATGACCTACTTCCTTCAGCTAGATTCTAACTCCTGACAACCCATTTGGCTGTGGATTCATCAATAGACTAATCCATTGATGACGTTAGTCCTCATGATCCAATCACATATCCAGCCTCACTTCTGAACATTGCACATTGGGGATGAAGCTTTCAAAGCATGAATCTTTGGGGGTCTCTTCATATTGCAAACATCACTAGTAGCTACTTGTTTAATTACTAATACCACAGGAATTATATCTCAGTTTGATTAGCTTTATTTTTGAAATGATAACCAATTGAAGAAACATCAGATGTAAAATGATAAATTAAATCTATAACACACTGAACAAATTTTGCTACCTTAAACTTATAGGATCTATACCCTTCTTACCAGCTCTGGCATCTGAAAAGGGCCTTTGTTGGAAGCAATAAATGAATGCCTGTTTCTGATGCTGCAAAGCCCTTACTGCCAGGGCACTATTCCATTTTCAGTGTTGCTGGACAAGAAATGTCTCTTTTTCAAGAATTACAAGTGAAACATGGCACCATTACCCCAAAACTATAATTTTCTAGACCAAAAGTTGACCCCAGAGTCCTCCTCAGGCAACAATATTACCACTCCCAGGAATTTGAGATTGAGATTAAGAGAAATTGACTCACTTAGTTACCAACACTGGCTTTGATGTGAAGCTGTTAGTTTATGTGGAATGTTTTAGCTATTCAGACTGCCAAGGATGAGGCAGCCATTTTGAGGCAATGTCCAATGGTGGACTCTGACAGGCATGAAAAAATCCAGTCTGAACAAAGATGCAGAAGAATGGTGCGGAGAAAAATGAGAAACACAGGTGAAACCCAAGAGTCCCAGAGAGAAACAAAGTTTAGTTTTTTGATATCATAAATTATGTTTTAATGAATATCCTTACACATACATATACTTTTTATGTCTATAGTTTTCTTTAATAATGAATTTCTACATATGGAGTTTCTGAATCAACCAATATTCACGTATTTAGGATTTTGATATATGTTGCCATACAACACTAAAAATTTTTTGAACCAATTTCTATTTCTACTTAAATCTGTGTCTGGGTTCCTATGCTCTTACATCTCTAGGTATTATGATTTAAAGAAAAAATTGGAGGTGATTTGGATAACACAAAATTCATAGGAAAGGGAGAAATGGCAGTTTAATCTATGGAGAGATGCCCAGACTCACTTGTAATAGGAGAAATGCAAATCAAAATTATCCTAAGGTACCACTTTTCACCCATCCATCTGGTAAATTCCAGAAGTTTGATAACACACCCTGTTGGTGGGGCTATAGAGAATCAGGGACACTTTTAAATTTGGGTGGATATGTAAATTGATAAACCATTATAGAAGCCAGTTTGGCAACAGCTTTCAGAATTAAAAATGTAAGGGGCCGGGGATTTAGCTCAGTGGTTCCGGTGCCTGCCTCACAAGCGCAAGGTCCCAAGTTCGATCCCCGGTACCAAAAAAAAAAAAAAGGTGTGGCCTCTTGGAATTCATTCTACAGATATCCTGGCATAACTGAGAAATGACATGTGTTCAAGGTTATTGATCGCAGTATTGTTTATAAAACTAAAAGACTGAAAACTATCTAATTAATATGCATCCCTACAATGAAAAGTAATTTACTGATAAATATAAAAATTCCCTTAGTATAAATATTGAGTATTGTTCAGAGGAAAAAAGCAAGGTGTGAAACTATATACTATATTGTATGCTTCACTTTATTTAAGAGATGAAATCATGAATAATAATGTGTATTTGTATTTTTTATATATATAAAAAGAAACTCTGTAAATATACCCAAGACATTCACAACAGTGGTTACCTGTTTGAACAGTGGTTACCTGTTTGGAGTATGGCAAATCCTATGTACGTGGGAGATAGGGTGGAAGACCATTCATTGTATTCTTTGTTTTCTGATTTTGAAACTATGCAAATATATTTGCTACCCCAAAATTATAATAAAATAAGTACAAACGACCACTTTTTCAGCTTAACATTTTAATTTGCTCTTAAAATATTTAGTGAGTTTGAACATTTTTCATAAGCCTATTAGCCACTGCATTTCTTATTTAGAAATTATACCATTCATATCCTTTGCCAATTCTTTAAATTGAAGCTTCTTTTCATATTGATTGTAAGTGCATCCTAAATATTAAAAATACTAATGTCTGTCTCTTGCATGTGTCTCAAATGTTTTCCCCAGTTTGATACTTACTGCTTAAACTTTAATGATACTTGGTTTTAATTATAGGTATTTAAAATTTTTATGGAAGTTAAATTTATCTGTTCTTCTATTTGTAAAACTTTCCTTGCAAATATGATTTTAAAATTATTAGCTTTTCTTTTTTTTTTTTTTTCTCAGTACCAGGGGATTGAACTCAGGACCTTGCGCTTGCCAGGCAGGTGCAGCACCGCTGAGCTACAACCCCGGCTCAGCTTTTCTAATATTTAGCTATATTTTCTTCTAGTTCTTTTAGAAGTGCTCTCATGTTAAATTCTTAATTCTTCCGAAATTTCTTTTTACATTTTTATGAGGCTAGCATATAATGCTTTCTTTTATCCAAAGGCTAGCCAGTTGTCTCCAAACTATGTATTGACTAAGTCATCCTGTGCCCACTCACTTGAGATGCAGCCTTTCCCATCGAGTAAATTATTTTATATTTGGCCCTATTTCTGACTTTCTATTTTGGTCCTCTATTGATCTATCTGCCTAGACCCACACAAGACCCAGCTCTCATTAAGAAACTCCCATGTAGCTGTGAGCTTAGAGCTGCATGCTGCCACAAGACCCTGGGCAGTGATTCAGCCCTTCTTCCTGCATCTCAATGACATGCCTCATTGTATGCTGCTGTGGATGGGTTTATTTGCCCTCCAAGCCCCTTGAATCTAAAAGATATGTTATCTCCACTAATCCGTGAGCCTCTCAAGTAAAGGCCATGCCTTCTACTTTTTACCCTACTTACACATGCCCACCATCAGCAAGAGGACGTGGTATCAATGGAGAAGCCACTAAATTCCACTTCAGCTATTTAATGTCATCTTTTCTTTATCTTTGAAAGTCATACATCCTCTCTGACCCTCAAGATCTTTGCTGTTTAAATAAAAACATTCCTTACTATGTAAAGTTAGTCTGAGGATTAAAATAAATGATACTCTACACACTGTGGCATAAGCCTGGTACATAGGAATGCCTTTGATAAAACCTCATCTATTCACTAATTCTGGATTCTCACTCAACGGTTATATGTGAACATTTTAATTGGTTCACTGTTTTCCTCTATCTTTATGAGCTTGGCTATGCTGAACTAACTTCTCCCATAATAGTTTCTTAGGCAAGAGACCAGGCATGCATAACTATGGGTTCCAAAATGCTTAACACCAGACAGGATCCCCAACTTCCTTCAGTTGGCGTTTGGACCATGTTAGGGTATGTATATTGAGAAGGACAAGATAAAGGGGACTGAGCATAGTGGAGAAGTATAGGGCTCTCATATGTGTGTTTGTGTGCATATACGTATGTATATGTGAATATATTGTATACAGATATATGTGTGTAAACATGCATTTAGTTTGTTCCCAGAAGTAACCAAGGAGTGCATATTCCAGAGTGGAGATAAAGGTAAGAGAGAGGGGAGAGGTATCTTGAGAACTCCAGGTAACTAGACCACTGCATATTCTCTCTCCCTTTCTTATTCTCTCTCTCTCTCTCTCTCTCTCTCTCTCTCTCTCTCTCTCTCTGTCTCTGTCTCATTCCAGAAGGTTCAGAGCTACCATTCTACCTGTGGCAACTTCCAGAGCTTCCTCGCTGAGTTGTCAGTCAAATTTCTGTTCTCTTCCCAAGAGCGTGGTGGAATTTGTCAGTGTAAGGGAAGTGGGTGGGGGAGTGGGAAGAGGTAACCAGGTGTCAAGTGTGAGGGTGCAGGAGGATCTTGAGAACAGAGGGCAGGCTGTGGGAGAGACTCCTCTGACTTCCTGGAACACAAGGGCGGACTCCCTCCTCCCAGTCCTGCGGATTTGGCTCCCTCCTTGATTCAGCTCCAGGACTGTGTGTCTGAAAATATGTTTTCTCTCTCGGCTGTTGACTCCTCAAGGCCAAGGGTTGTTTATTGATTCCTAAATGCCCTAAATGTAGTAGGCACTCAGTAAACACCTGCTATTCCCTGGATTTGGCACCACACAACTTCTGGCTCTTCCCCAAAGTCAAAATAACCTTAAAAGGGAAATATTTTGAGTTCATTCAGAACATGGAGGGAGCTACCACAGTGCAACTAAAGAGAACTTCCAGAACTGCTTCAGAAAAATGATGGGCTGCGTGTGTTCAAAGCGAGGAGAGAAGAGTATTTGGAGGGGGAATAATGGCAATGTGTCTTTTCCTGTAATAATTTTTTAACTTAAACATTTGCTGCATTTCTTGATCATACTACATATGTCTTTGGTCAGTGGTGAGATTTCCACAATACTACACAAGTATGTCACTCACCCTTTGTGGTGTGGCACAGATGAGGATATGCTGTGCTCCCTGAATGAATCAGGAGGCTTGCTCCTGAATGTCAGTGGGCTGCTTTTGGCTTCCTTCCCTTCCCTGGAAGAGTCACATCCTGGCTCCTGGGATCTATGGAGTAGTTAGAGGTCCCTGTAGCCTGGACTGTTTGTGCACCCAAGATGAAGAATTTTAAAGTTCATGGTGGTTTAAAAATGGGGGCAGGTTACCATAAGACCAAGAAGCCTCAAATCCTGCTTCCACCAGTTATGTGACCCTGAGCTACAATGTCACTGCTATTTTCAGTATCTTTAAAGTGAAGAGTAGAATCGATCTCCATTGGCAGATGAGAAATACTAAGAACAGTACTGAGTATACAGTAGACACTTAAGAAAATAAGAAATTATTAAGCTATATTAAGTTGTGAGTGAGTATGAGTTGTGAGTTACATTGGAGAAAATGAAAGGCGGGATTAGGGACTCAGATCTGACTTTGCCTTTCTGACTCTGGAAAATACACTGCCTTAGTAGTGAAGCATTACCTAGAGTCTTCTTGGGTGCTGGGGAAGGTGGGTAAATTGAGGTACATAGTTCTTTTCCATGCTTGTAATCACAGCACATTGGAGTTCTCAACTAGGTCAATGAGTGAGACTCTTTTGTGCTTTTTATGTTTTTGGATCTTAAGAAAGTTCTGGAGATAGAAGGATTTTCATATCAATCGATCACTTTGTGCACATTGATTGAACACCTACTGTCTGCTAGGAGATACAAATATGAATTAGACACAGTTCCTGCCCCCTGAAGAGTTCCCAACCTACTTACAGAAACAAGGTGAAAAATCAGAAAAAGTTCAGTCTTGATCCTAGAATTGAATAACAGTTCAAAAGATCCCAACATGGGGCAGTGCGTGATTTCTGCTTAGTGAATGGTGATGATAAGCACTTTGCTTCAGGGGAAGGAGAGACTCCGTTGGTTGGGCTGGGTAGAGATGATGCCCAAAAAGGATCTAAGATGGAATCTGAACCCAAACCAGGACGAGATCTTGGGAGAGCAATGGGAAAAAGGAATTCTGCAGATAGTGAGGAGTCATCCTAGATGGAAAGGTGCATTTATGCAGTAGGCAAGAAGCCTGGCTGGACAGGTCAGGGTCTTATTGTGCAGACTTTAAATGCTGAAACGGGAAGTTTGGAATAGATTTCCTATGTGTTATGGTTTAGAACTAAAATGCCCCCCAACATTCTCATTTGTGTGGAAAGTGATTGGACCATGGAGCTGCCATATTCATCAGTGGATTAGTCCATATCAGAGTGTGCTTTCAGGAGGTGGGGCCTGGGCCTGGTCAGAAGAGGCAGGTCACTGGGGGCATGACCTGGAAGGGTGTAGCTCCCTCTCTAGCTTCTTCCCTCTCTCTTGGAACAGCTTTCCCTTGCCATACCCTTCCATCAGGCCCTTCCTGCCTAGGATCCAGCCTACCAGCTGTAGATCAAATCCTCCAAAAACCATGAGCCGAATAAAGCTCTCCTTTGAATTTTGGGTTCTGGTATTTCGTCTCAGTGATGAGAAAGTGACTAAGATCAGCATATACCCAGAAGAACCTGGATGTCACTGATGGGGTGCAGGGGAGCTATATTTGCTCCCCCAAGGGTGCTGATTGCTGTTTATTCAAACTCAAGTCCTGTTTGGTCAGTGTCTGTTTGCTAAAATGCTTGGTTGCTGAAAAATCGGTTTCATTCAGTCCTCTCAACAGCCTCATGTAGAGTGAGGGGTATGGTAAACTTGCTGGGTTTGTACATCGAGCTACTGGTGGATCTGGGGCAGAGCAAAGTTTCTAACCCCAAGAGCAGTGCCTGATCCCTACATCACAGCTGCCTCATGGGGGGTCTGATCCTGAGTGTGGATAAAATAAGCTGCTATAAGACAACATCTTTGCATGAAGGACATTTTACAACCTCAGAATAGATGTCATTTCCCCAACATTTGTCTTCAAAATGGCTGGTAGTATTCAGATAAGAAGTGAAACTTCAGGGCCAGGGATTTAGCTCAGTGGTTCCACCGATTGGCACAAGGTCCTGAGTTCAATACCCAGTACCAGAGGGAAAAAAAAAAAAAAGAAGTGATACTTCAAGGAACCTAAGAAAAGGTTGCTCCAACCTCTTCACTCTAATAGGCTGATGTTTGGCCATGAACCACAGTGTGGACAACTGGCCATGAGGACTGGCAATGGGCAGACCCTCATCCAATGGGCCCGATGGCAGAGAGGGGATTTATTGTGGCAGCAAATGGTTGCCATGGACACAGCTGACTTAGCCTCGGGCCCCGAGTAAGGCCCAGGAAAAAATTCATTTCAACCCCTTTGTGGCCCTTTTGAGCCAAGTCTGGAGACCATCCAAAAAGCTAAATAAGTAGGAAAGCTATGAGACAGCAGCCCAATTTGGCAATTAGCCTACATTGGCCAGGCAAGATGGATTTTCAACTTCAAGAAAATTGGCAAGAAGAGCAGAGGGAACCCTTACATTTTTCTTTCCTATTCTGGTTCTCTTTCCAGTGAGTTGAAAAATCTATTTTGCAAAATATATGGGCCCAGAACTAACCCAAATCCAAGGAGAGTTTTTACCATTTGATGTATAGTCCTCTTTATTTAAAATGATGAAAGAGAGAAAATGTTTTTCAAAGTGACATCATTTATCTTATGATAATCAATGAAACCTTCATAAACTAATATATTAAAAACAACTTTTAAGCTCAAACCAAGCAAAAATGCAAGAGGGGTCTTAGAAATAACTGTGAAGCTCCGAGGGGAGACCCAAGGACCTACTCATTTTCCTTTTCTTTAGGTCAATTGTGTTTAGTCCCTTTAATTTTCTAGACCCTCTTTCCTGCCTGCCAAGTGTCTGAGAACTAATAAACCACAGGTCACTCGTTCATACCATGCCTGTGCTGAAATACACAAGGAGAGACCACTGGACATCCTGCCACCTGATGCTGACCTTATTACCTCTGCCACCTCCTTTCCAGAGAAGCCAGCCAAGCTGCTTTTATTTTCCTGAAAATCATCAGCCAGTAGAATATGGGACCTGAAAATGAAAGGCTGAAATGAACTCACCCTTTCCCTTCCTTGCTGTGTAAGACATGTGTTGTTCCTTCATGTTCTCTCTGTCTTGAGCGGAGGTGTTTGGAACTAAACTCTCCCTTCCCTCTCCCACCTGCACCCCACCAGTCTGTGGAGGAGACAGCCTTGGAATCTGTCAAGAGAATCACTTCTTAGTACTTTTCCATTTTCCATACTTTCTGACCCAGTTTTGCATGCAGATGTCCCAAATGAAGTGGGAAGGCTGCAGCACAGTGAGTTTGCCTTCTGAAGCTGGTTAGAGAATTGAGAGAGAAATCTGACTTCTCTGAGGACTGAGGGAGGAAAGCTGCTTGGCATCTCTTTGGAATAAGAAGGCAGGTGTAGCATTACCTGGAGGTAGAGGGAGTCAATCTTTTTTATTATGATCTAAGGGGAACTACAGCACCTTCCTTCCACTGTTTGTCTCACTTCCCAGAATATCTTGGTTCCTGAAGCTTCACTTCTGGTGTTTTATGCACAGAGTTTAAGCATTTCTGCCCCCTTCCTTTTCCTTATTTCCCTTCCCTCCTCCCTTCCTCATTCATCTCTACCTTCCCTCCTTCATGTATGTACTGGGTTCTGTTCTTAAGTGGCACCTGGGGATCTTAGCAGACACAAACCCTCTTGAGGGCAACATGATGAATCAGTAGAATTAACCGGTGAATTGACAGGACACTTTGCCTCAGACCAGTGACAGTAGGCATCCTCCTTGTCCCTTGGACCCCACAGGGTATTCATTGCTCCTGGGGACAATGCAAACTTTTGCTGGCTTTTGTTACAATAATACCGAAGGGAACATTTTGAGTGCTATGCGTATCCAAAATGCATTAGCTTGCTTGCAATAATTTATTTGCCCTCCAGAATATAAGCTGCATGACAGCAGGAATTTGTGAGTTTTGGTAGTGCTAGAACACCTTAGAGGAGTTCAAAAATATCTGTTAAATGAATAAATGATTTTCCCAACAATTTTCATTGTTAATATTGTCTTCATTTTAAAGAGAAAGTAGCCATACTTGAGAAGTAATACTTTCAAAGACTCCAATCTATCCAGTCCCAAAGTGGTGAGCAAATATTAGAGAATTTGCAAAGAATCTCTTGCATAAGACTAGACTTCACCATTTTTCTGTCTCACCAAGTCCATGCCGAAGGAATCAGAATAAATGTGGTTCAGATCCTTTTTGTTGCACTTGCTCTATGCTCACTTACGGGTCAGATGCAGATTTAACTTGTTGACAGAATAAAATTGAAGTTCTGGGCCCAAAATATCTGTCAAGTGATGACCCACAGACTGATGTGCTGTGGCTTTCCCAGTGGAACAGCCAGGGAAATGTTGCCTTCCACTGTCTCCTTTAGAAGAAGCGTGCTACTGGGTTTGAGGAAAAACATGGGTTCTTGGCCTGTAACACAGTCTGCTGTTCTCCATACTGAAAACCTACCTTTGGAAAAGAGGGGAAAGGATGGTAAAAGGAACCTCTTCAAAAGACCCCACAGTGAATCTCTTCAGAACTGAATATTTTTGTTGTACTAGTTTATTCTCTCATTTCTCAGCAGGGGCTCTTTCTTACATTACACTAATATCTCCCTTGCAATTCTTACTATGATATTGAGTTCACGATGGAAGGTTAATACACACATATTAGTATAGTAACTGATTTTTTTTTTAAATGCCTTTCCGGAAAAAAAAGGAAAAATCCCAACTGCTTTAACAAAATTAGAGCTCTCAGAAGACAAGATCAGTGTCTTATTCATCTTTGTCTCCCGGAGATAGTACAAGGACTAGCACAGAGTAGCATTTCTTATGGCTTGTGTCTATATGCCCCCCTCCTCAAGCCTCATGGAGTCATAAGTGGAGCTTTTCAAAGATGGCTGGATTTATAGTGTGTGATGCTGGAATCAAGAGTGTGTGATTACTAAATTAATCCACTGATTGGTTTGGCATAGTTCTGAGTGTAGATAATGAAAGGCCCACCCTGGAAGTGGGTGCTACCCACCCTAAGGGCATGTAGCCTGGATAGAACATAAAGGACAGAAAGAGGGCTGTGGTAGTCACTTGCTATTATGCTGCCCTGCTGCCTTCTACCTGCCCTGCCATGCTATGAACTGTTTCTCCTCTGTGATGCTCCTCTGCTATGCTACCCTGCCTTGGAGCCAGTCGATTATGAACTGAAAGCTCTACAAACTGTGAGCCAAATAGACCTTTCCTCCTTTAACTTTGGGTGTTGGCATTTTGTCTCAGCAACAAGAAAAGTAACTAAGACAGCATTCATGTGACATGTGCTGAATAAATGAATGACTATGAATAAATTACTTGATTTTAGGTTGATTCTGAGCATTGCTATCTTTAAAGTATCAGTTCTGGTGGTCTTATGAGGATTGGGTGTACTGTAAAAAAGGTTTGAAAAGGACTAGTCTATTGTGGCTAGAATGAATCTAAATCATCACTTTCTCATGTTTTGCTGTCCCTAAAAGATATCATCAATCAGTTCCACACTCTTCTTAGTTAGTTTTCGGTAAGAATTGCGAGAAACCTGCCCTGTTGGAAAGAACTCATCTTCTAATCAGCCTCCCTGATTCTTACTCTATGGAGATATCTCCCAGGATTGCCAGCTCCTCTAACTTTTTAGAAAGAAGTTTAAAATCTGAGTTTTTATGAGAAATACCCCAGTTTTTATGTTTTGGCAACTATTACTAGAGGGTGTTAATTATCCCTAAAAATATTTCCCCCTCTTCCAGAATGAAATTATAGTCAGGTAACAAGACCACTGAGAGTAAAGACTGTATTTCTCAACCACCCTTGCAGCTAATGGTTGCCATGTGACCACATAATAGCACGCAGAACAAGATGGAAAATGTGTGCACATACCTCAGTCTTGCCCTCGTTTTCCTCCCCCACCCACATTCCTACTGGCAGGTGTGTGTACATGCTGGTGACTTCTATGGAGTCCATGGACAGAATAAACACACTAGGAGTGACATAGCAACAAGACAGCAGGAGCCTGGTCCCTCATGCTGAGCTGGCTGTACTCACCTAAATTTAGTATGATATAGAAATAAATTTTTATCTTGTTTAAGCATTCTTATTTTGGGTTTGTTAGTCATGGGCGATCTTGTACCTAATCAATATAGTAACTCATTTTGTGGTTGAAAATGTTTTCTGGGTCAAGGAAAACGTATCTGTGCCTCATGGCAAATGCCGTTTTGTGACTTTGGCTCTAACCCATTACCCTCACCCTGGAGGATTCTGTGAATTGCCAGTTGGAAGAGAGGGCCCAATTCTTTAAAACTGAAGCTATCCTGAAAAATCCTGGAAGAGGAGTGAGGGAGGTGGTCCCTTTTGGACTCTCATCCTGCCCCACAGAGTAATCTGGTTAGTGTAGCCGGTGACAAAATGAATTTGAGAGGTTCAAAACTGGGAGTATGAGGGCATGATTTCTTCAAGTTCCTTTTCTCCTCCCCCTCTTCCTCTTTTTCTTTCTCCCTTTATTCCTCTTTCTTTCCCTCCTCCTCCCCCTCCTCCTCCTCTTTTTTTCCTTCTTGTTTTTAAAATCAAGGTTTCTTTAGAGGGCCTGTATTCTGAGAAGCTGCTTCAGAATGGTGGAGAAGGCTAGGGATGGTAGACCATGAGGGCAGACTGCTTGTTTCCTTTTCCTGAAACTGAAGCTTACAACTGTTTTCTCTTTAGGAGGATCATGAGGAATTACTGGCACAAGGATCTCAAGACATTTCCTCATCTGCAAGAAAAGATTCAGTTTATTCATCATTCTGTTGCACACAAGAATGATAAGGATGGGCCAGGACAGGGCTCCATTCTCAAAGGGCTCAAAGTAGATATGGGGACATGAGCAGAGTTCAGATGTCATGGCACAGATGTGCGCAAGGAATACAAGATGCACAGCCAAGGAGTATCTAGGATACAGACCCAGAAGACATACGGTGCATCTTTTGAATGATCCTGGTGTGGTCTGCCCTGAAAGCACCCTAAAAACACTGTGCTCACAGGCAGGGGAAGCATTCCCCACTTGACTATCTTGTATTAGTAATCAGGCCATCATTAACTGAATCCTTTAGTCATCACTAAGTTACTGAATATTCTCTGTGTACCAGTTAGGCACTGGGGATAAAATAATGTGAAGCTTGGATCATGCTAGGGTGTAGGGTGACAAGCCGGAAGGAAAGGCTTAGAGAATCACGAAGATGCCTGCCTGAGCTTGTCAGATCAACTCCAACGGCTCCTCATCCCCCAGCTACTTCTTATGTGCTGAATCCACAATAGTGCATGCATCCCCTGCTTCTGAGGATCTGAGTGGACAAATGGACAGAGTGGGTGCATATCAAAGAAAATGATAAATCGCTAAGGATCCTGGGGACCCAGAATAGGAACACTGTTCTGGACGTGTCCAGAGCCACTCTTCATCCTTCTTCAGCTACTCTGCATGCAGGAGGCTGACGTGGGAGGACTGGGGCAGGATTCTTGTCCCCTGGCTCTCAGTTGAGTTTGGCCAATGCAAGTCTCTGGTAGGAGATTAGAAAGAGGGAGGAGAGTGAGGTCAGGATGTTCCCCCTCCACTACCACCACTGTCACTGCTTCCTTGCCTGGGCATCCTTTGGAGTGGTGAGTTCTCCTAACAAAAGCCATGGCCTTTGAGGGGTAACCCTCTTTCACAGCAGCTCCCTCCCATTTCTGGAACCTGCCTCCTCCATTAGCTCTTTTAGATCTAAGGTGGAACCTCTCTGAGCTGTGCCCAGGATGCACTGCTATCTTTTGCTGGTTTCCCTTACTCTGTCCACAGTTTCTAAGGGACCCTCTGTCAAACTCATGCTACCTGTTCTCTGGGACTTGGCCAGACTGTCCTTGATACATACTTCTGCCCAGTGATGATGGTTGGAAAAGCTCTAAAATCATATAAATGCACACAAAATAGATGCTTTTGTATCACTGTGTCATATGTGATCCTCATAAGACTCTTATGATGGAAGTAGGAGGTAAACTAAGGTCCCTGGGAACAGCAGCAGCTACAGGTCCCACAGCTAGTTAGTGTGGAGATGGCATCTTTGGCCTCCTAGGGAGAGGGTGGCCTTCCTCTGTCTGGGGGCCCTCTCTGAGGTTGGAACTTGGTCAGTGCAGCCCCCAAAGCTCCCACTGCACCTGTGGCCCCACCCCACTTCACCTTTACACGTCCACCAACCCTGCCCCCAGCCTCACCAAGCCACAGCCCTTTGTTCCAAACTAACTAAGCATGTCGTATGGGGAGCCGGGGGTTCCAACTTCGATTTTCAGGACCCATAAATAGCACTGTACAGCATATTGTTTGCTAGAAATTACCCAGAGCTCAGCTCTTCCGCGCTCATTCTGCCATACGGAAAGAAGCTGCAGCAACAATCGATGGGCTTTCCATGGTCTCTGACTGTCCACTAGCTCTCATTTTACTGGTTTTATTTTGCTTATGCAGTCCCAGCTGTGATTATCAATACGTGCATTCAAACCTCTCCTGACTCTGACTGTAGCAACCATAATAAGATTGGGGGGTGGGGAGGCGGTGATCTCTGGCAAGATTACAATCTCTGGGTTGAGGAGGTAGGTGAGGGAGCAGACAAGAGGGAGGGAGGAAGAGATCCATCTCCAGGAGGAGGAAGGAGAGAAAGGAGGAGGGGAGAGGAGAAAGAAAGAAGAGGCAGGGAGAAAGGAGGAGGAAGGGAAGGGGGTGGGGTGACTGGAAGGAGCAGACAAAGGAAGGGCAAGGAGGCAACTATCAGCCAAGCAGCCAGCTACTCCATCTCATGCTCCAAGCAAACTTGCGTCCTGACACATCTCTCTGAACTCAAACGCTCCCCATTCACAGGCCAAAGACCCTCTCTCCAGCTGTTCCCTGTCACCCCTTAAATCCTTTAAATACAGTCAGATAAAACTAGTGAGTTGCAGGCTAAATTAGCATGTTCAAGCAATTACTGAGGCTTTATGATAATTCAAGTACAAGGAGCTTAAGCCTTGGGTCTGGAGGAAAGAGAATGAACTTCAGGATCCCTGACACCGATTTTAAAATCTTAAAGTGAAAAAGGAAATATTTTCCCAGTGGAATGGGGATAAAGGTGGACATTGTGCTGCCAACTCATTTGCAATTTTGTTATCCAATCAAATTTGAGAGTTATCTTTCTATATTTCCCAAGCTGGTCTGAAATTTCATTTTAAATCTTCTATCAAACCCATGAGTCTTTAGCAAGCACTTTACATTTAAATTGTGCAAATGATCTTATTCATCCTTCCAATAACTCACCTAAGCAAGCACTTAGATTTATGAGTCACTTGGATATTTAAAGTTGGCCAATAGATTTTCTGTGACACTAGGTAAGCCAGAAAAGACCTTGGGGTGTCTGGCGTGGGGGGGTTGTATATCCAGGATTTAGATGCTGATGGGAAAAGTTATAACTCGAGTCAGACAAGGAAAATGAGACATGCAAAATCTAATCAGTTATTATAGTAATATTCACAGAAGTTTCAGAGTCCTAACAGAGAGGAAAATAAAAACAAATCCGAATGGAATGGAATGGTAAATAGATTATTGAATCCAAACCTAGTATGTGACTACCTGAGAAGTTATAGATACTACATATAACTTACAAATTAGCTAAACTCATACCCATGGCTGGGCAGGGGTGGTGGCAGCACTTTGTGACAATCTTGATCCTTAAGTTCTGAAAATCATAATACAGGGACCATAAAAGTGGCTTTAGGGTGGATGTAGGTGTTGCAGACAAGAATCTGGTGAAAGTGTAATTAACAACTTTGATCATCTAAGAAATTTCAGTTAGTAGAGAAAAAATTATGGGAAAATAACTCCCAAATTTGTTTGGATAGCAAAATTTTCCCTTGCAGCACAAGTGCATTCTAACCCCAGGAATTTTTTTTTTTTGTTAAGCACTCTGGGAGGCTGGATTGCAAATTTGAGCCTAGCCTAGGAAATTTAGCAACTTAGTGAGACCCTGCCTCAAAAATTTAAAAAGCCCTGGGGATGTAGCTCAGTACAAAGGCCCTGGGTCCAACCCCCAGTACCACAATCAATCAATAAAAATATACGTTTTAATTAAATATTAAAATATTACAGAAATAATAAAATTTAACATGGGCATTTTTGCATTAGTGAATACAATACTGTATATATTTGGTATCTTCGTTTGTAATGTCTGAGAATTTGCTTCCATAGTAACACTTCCGTCTTCTGCTATTAGTCTAAAATATGGGTCAAATGATTCATTAGGCTGGATTGTAAGTGGAAATATTACAAGATTAACATACAGTGTACACTTAGGAGAACTAAGGGCTCACAATATGCATAAATTTAATTTGTTAGATTTATAAGAATTTAGGTATCTGAAAGATTTTTTTTATCAGTCAAATGAGATACTTAAAAAGAAAATAGAACTCATTAAATCTACAATTGCAACTTAAAATGTTTAAAGGTATTTAATTACCCAAGTTTATAAATAGAGTCAACCATAAATCAAAGTTGCCTTTAAATGGTTGTTGAGATTTATTAGACTTACATATAGAATAGTGAGACATACAAGAAAAGCTAAATGAAAATGCTTAAGGAAGTAGGTTTTTCAATTTGGCTCTTTAGGAAGAAACAATAGAATAAAATGGTTAAGAGTGTTGCTGCTGAAGCCAAACTGGCAGGTTTAATTTCTGTATGTTTTGGGTAGGTAAATTAACCTGGTTATGCATCAGGATCCTTGCCTGTATAAAGGGAGCCCTGACATTATAGCATATTAACGGAGCCCTAAATGATATGAGATGCACGCAACTGCTGAGAATAGTTCCCGTCATATATACACATATATATATGAGTTATAAAATAACTCATAAAATATTAGCACTTCTTACTAATAAATTGAAAATTCTATTTCTAGTGCCAAAACTGAAATAGTCTTCTACACAATAAACCTACTAATGAACACATCAAAGATCCCATAGAGACACACATTTCCGTATAAGGTGCTTCTGACATAGCTCAAAGTAAAAACTGTCAATCAGTTGCTCTTTTTTCTCACCTTTCTTTTAAGTACTTGGCATGGACTCACCCCCCTGGCTGGTCAGATGTGGAAAGTGCCAATCCAGGTAGGTGGCCTGTGTCCGCAGGGAGCCCCAGCCTTCCCCACTGGGCAGGGACCCTGTGAAGCAAGACCCCTGTCTGTTCGGAAGAAGCCATGTTTGATATCAAGTACATCAGGGGTTATATAATGAACCAAAGCAAGGTGGACTTGAGAGAACTTTCTTATTTTATTATGAACCTTTCCAAATGTACTTAATCATTAAAGAGGACAAGGAGTTTTGCCTTCAGTAATGACAAACTGAATAATCCAGACTAAATCTCATACTTAGAGCTAAAGAAACTTGACATAGTCTAAGATATATAATAATTTGCACAGCACGTTGTAAGAATCACGATACTATGATCCAGAAGAGGAGATCTAGAGAAGTGAGCTGGAAATGAAGCACTCTTTTGGCCATAAGAGCACTTGCTTATTTCAAAAGAGACAGCAGCTAAGAAGCTGAATGAAACTTCAAGCCTAAAGGATAAAATCTGGGCTTCCAGGCATAGCAAGGAAGTAGAGACCATTAAACCCAATGCTGGGCTTAGAGTTGGACTCCAAAGGACTAAACTCTCAAACTAAGGGTAAACCAAATATGTATCATCCTTTGTAAGGATTGCATACTTAAAGAGGAAAAATGAAGTGGAAACTTTGATTGCTACACACTGAGATTTAGAAAGTTGCAATAATTAGGACAGTATGTAACTGGCAAAAGGATAAACAAATAGTCCACAGTAACAGAACAGGAAGTTCAGAACCAGTGTCCCACATTCACAGACACTGCAGTTTGTACAAAAATGGCACTTAGACCAGGAGGAAAGGACAGGGCTTTAAAATAAATGGTGCTGGACATGCATATGGGGAAAATATGAACTTTGATACTAAGCAAAAAGCTTCAATTCCAGATAAAGCATGGACCTAAATGTGAAAAAAAAAAATCCTCCAGAAGGTAATTTAGGAAAATAGCTTCATGTTTTTAGGATAGTTGAAGATTTCTTTTTTATTTTTATTTTTTGGTACTGGGGATCGAACTTGGGTCCTTGTGCTTTTGAGGCAGGTGGTGGAACCACTGAGCTAAATCCCCAGCCAGGTGAAGCTTTCTTAAACAAGATGATATAAAAAACATTTCCTATAAATAAATTAATAAATTGGATTACATTATAATCTAGGACTTTTGTTCTTCAACAGCCAACCTTAAGTGTCAAAGCAAGACACAGTTGAAATATTTACACTCTTGTAAGTGATAAAGATCTAATATCTAGGATATATAAAGATATTCCCACAAAATAATAAGAAAAAGGCAGATAGCACAGTGGTAAAATGGACAAGACACTGGCTCAGATTCTTCACCAAGAACAAATCCAGATGACCAATTAATGTAAACTCAATAATCATCAGAGAAATGCAAATTAAAACCGCTATATGATACTTCTGTAGCCAACCAAGAAATCAAAAACTAAAGATACACCATCCCAAGAACTGCCAAGAATATGGAGAAATGAGAGCACTCATAGTCTACTGCTTGGAATATAGATTTGTGTAATATTTGGGGAAAAATCCTCAGTACAAACATCTATCTTTGAGCCACAGGTATGCTTATGTTATAAAATTCAGTTTCAAGTATATGTCACGCAGTAATCAGAGCCCTAAAATGGCACCCTGAGATTTTTTGCTCCAATCTCTTGGACTATGACCCTGATAAGATATGCCTCACACCAGTGATGTTACATTGCACCACAGAAGGATCTTAAAGATGTAATTCAGGTTGCTCATCAGTTGACCTTGAGGAAGAGATTGTCCAGATGGTCTTCATCCAATTGTGGGAGCACAGTGTTTTCTTCGATGCTAGCAGAGGGGGAAGATACAGTGAGCCAAAGCAGAAGTATTCAACTGAGCATTGCTGACTTCAAGGTGGAGATGGCCTTGTGGCAAGCGGTGGGGGAAGCGTCCAGGAGGTAAGAGCAGCCCCAGCTGACAGCCAGCCAGGAAAAATAAGGACTTGAATTCTGCTAACAAGAACAAGCTGAGAAATGAATTTTCCCTGGAAACTGCAGACAAGAATTAATTCTGAATGATACCATTCAACCTGAGCAAGCTGATCAAAAAACCCAGTGACACCACACCAGCCTTCTGACCTACCAAACTGAGAGGTAATAAATTGTTGTTTAAACTGCTAAGTTAGTTATGCAGTGATAGAAACTAAAACATACTCAACAGATAAGAATACACATACACAATAGAACATAAATGCAAGAATGTTCTCAACAGCATCATTTGTAGTAACCTCAAACACAAATGTCCATCAACATTAGAACAGATGAGTAAATTAGAGTATATCCCTTCAATGGAATACTATAGACTAATGAAAACGAATGCACAACAGCTACAAACAACCACACAAATGACTCTCACAAACGTTATATTGAGGAAAAGAAAACAGACACAAATACATATTACATAATTCCTTTTATACAAAGTTCAAAAATTGGCAAAACTAATGTATAGTATTATCTTTGGTGAAGAGGCATGAAGGGGAATTTGACATGTTGACAAAATTCCATTTCTTGTCTGGATTGTTGTTACATGGGTGAGTTCCTTTTTTGTAATTCATTTTTGATCATTAATCTAGGATTGCACTGTATTGTTTAGTTTAATTTTTTTTTTTTTTGGTATCGGGGATCAAACTCAGATCCTTCCGCTTGCACAGCAGGTGGCGAAACCCCTGAGCTAAATCCCCGGCCCTAGTTTAATATTTTTAAAAGCAAGAGGAATAATACCTCCAGATTCAACGATTACAGTATTTACACCATTGCTTTGTTTCCCTCCCTTGTGTATACACATAACAGATCACTTCTCCTCTGTGTATGTCAGCAAAATCTCTAAGAATACGGGCAATTTTTGTGTAACCACAATGCCATTATTGAATAACAAAATTTACAGTGATTACTTAGTATAATTTAGTATTTGTGACCATTTTAAGCAACTTTGTGTGCCTTTTTAAAGAAAATCACAAGAATTTCTTTACATTTGAAAAGAATTCACAAGAGAAGAAATACAGATGTCCAACAAATCTGTGAAAAATCTATTCATCACCAGTTATCAAAATAAAGTAAATTAAAACAGTGATTCCATACTATTTATTTGCTATGCTTATAAGATGGGGGGAAATGTTTAAACAAAAAAGAATAGATTGTAAGATCTGCTTTGCTGGTGATAAGTATGACTCAAAACCTCCCTAAAGGGCATGTTGGTGGTCCACATCAAAAGCCTTGGGAAGGTGTGCCCACTTCTCAGAGCTTAACAGAGGAAAAGTCCAAGCAAGTGTGATAATAGGAATGCAAGTGTGTATTGAACAATTGCTAACCAGAGTGAGCACCTAGCAACAGTATTAAAATAATCTGAGATAGCAAATGGATTTGTTTCTGAAGGAAAACATTGTACACATCCAAAGAACACAATACTATGAAAACAAATAAAATGATAACTTACATGTGTTTTTATTATCATGGTGATGTTTACAGTATGTTAATTGAAAGAAATTATAATACAAGTCATATAATATTATTCCATTTTCATAAGTCTGTGCATATATAAACTAGGTGTGTAAAGACAGACTCCAAAATACTTAATGGTAGTTTTTGCTTTATGGTCAAGTAAAAAGTGCTTCTAATTCTTTTTTCTCTCTGCTTATATATATTTCCTATTTTTACCTAATTAAATTATTTTCAAAAGAGAAATATTTAATGAAAAACACATACATGTAGGCAAGGTCATAGCTAACACCTTTCTAGCATTTTAGTACTTATCCTGTGCTGGAAACTTTATAAATATCATCCCACTGAATCATATTACAAGCTTGCAAAGTAAATACTGTTATTATTTTCATTTTATAAATGAAGAAACAGAATAAATTTGTAATAAATTGTATTCTTCTCACATTCAACACTCTTCCCCACCTTCTTGATGCCTGGTTTGGCTGTGCAATTTGCTTTGGGAATAAAATGGTGTGGTGTAATTCACCTCTGAGCAGAAACTTTATCATTACAGATTCTATATTTATCTTTTCTTTCTGCTCAAGGTGAGGATGTTCTCAATAAGGGCTGCTTTCTCAGCTTGGGTGCTGGAATAAAAGGGCTGGGATAATGAATGAGAAATAAAACTTTTGTTTGCTTGTGTTACTGAGGTTTGGGGGCTATTTGTCACTGCAGCATAACTTAGCATAGGCTGGCTGACACACAAGAGGTTAAATTACCTTAAATAATCCAGCTATTAAGTAGATGACTTGGATTTCAAACCCAGGAAGTGCTGCATCAGAATCTTCCCTATTAACCACTTGTGTTTCCATTTATTCTGCTTTTGAGTTGTACTTTTTGCTCGTATGATTTTCATACATAAGCTTTACAATAGCCCTGTGAATCCTAGACCTAGAGTTTTAGGTCTCACTTTGCTCTCTTTGCTAAATCAGCATGTAGGAGCAACACCATTCTGAGATAGTCTCTTCTGTCTTGAGCTTCCAATATTGGTAAGTGTATTAGTCAGGGTTCTCCAGAGCAATAGAACCAATAAGATGGATGAATGTATAGACAGACTGACAGATGATAAATAGATAGATAGGTAGGTAGATAGATAGATAGATAGATAGATAGATAGATAGATAGATGTAAGAAGAAATTTATTGTTGGAATTGGCTTACATGGTAATGGAGGCTAGGAAGTCCCACAGTCTGCTGTCTCCAAGTTGGAGAACAGGAAACATGATGGTGTGATTCAGTCCAAGTTCAAAGGCATGAGAATTGGGGTCCCAGTGGTTTAAGTCTGGATCTGAATCTCAAAATCTGAGAACTAGGAGTGCTGATGTCAGAGGGTAGAACATGGATGTCTCAACTGAAGAAGAAAGAGCAAATTTTCCCTTCTTCCCCTTTTTAGTTCTACTCAGGAACTAACCCAATTGTATGACATCCATCTACACTGGTGAGAGCAAGTCTTTATTGACTCTCCTGATTCAAATGCTGATCTCTTCCAGAAGCAGCCTCACACACACATCCAGAAATAAAATTTGGTCAGCTCAATGGGCACCCCTAAGTGAAGTCAAGTTGACATATAAAATTGACCTTTGCAACCTGGAGAGCAACTGAATTTAAGAATACTCCTCATGAACTCAAATGATTTAGTAAATTATCACCCCTTTCTTATCCCATTAGTCTTGAGATTCTATGCATTTTCCTGCACTATGAGACCTCAAGTTTGAAACTATCTGGGGATACTAGGAATATATTATTTCCATGAGATGTGCAAAGAGAAGTTGGTAAAGTGCTAATTAAACATTTGGTGTAAGAAGAAAGAGAAAGGATTTTCAGCTGTGGAGTTATATATGAAATTATTCAGAGATTGAACATAGCTCACTGGTAGAACCTAATGCAATTCTGAAACAAGCACTTCCAATTATAAAATTCAGCCACAGTCCAATAAAAAGTTAAACACTAAAATATATAATTAAACAAAAACTGGGAGAGCCAGCTAGATAATCTCCCTGAACCCTCCTCTCCTCACTAATACATTATTATCCTGGTCCCACTTTAGCCTCAGCTAATTGCTTCTTTCTCCTATCCCTGTCCCTTAAAACACACACAACACACACACACAGACACACACACACACACATGCAATGTTTTGTGGCATATTATAATCAACTTATAAATCTATTTTATACTAATCGTCTTCAAAGATTAAAAAATAACTACTCAGAATTATGGTGTTTTAAAGCTAGACTATATCTTGGGTATCACCTAGTCAAACTCTCTCAATTTAAAAATGATGGAAATAAGGTTCATAAAATACAGGTGATTTGCCCAAGGTCATATTTGATCTACTTACTTATAGCCCTCAGATGCAAACTTAAGGTCCCATTCTCCAGGGTTCCTTTCAGTCTATCACATTTCATTACTAGGTGAAGAATACCAGGTTTTCTTTTGGGTGATGAAAATGCTTTGGGTCACATTTGATGGATGCACAACAATGTAAATGTATTAAACCCAACTGTATTTTATACTTTAACATGATTGTTTGATGTAAAGTGAATTTTACCTTAAAAATTATATAAACAATACAATGAGAATTAATTATCCACAGAGCCCATTACTAATTGTACAAAAACAACTCCACTTGAATAGTATCCACCCCTAGGGCCAATGATTTTAATTCAGTCCACTGACATCATGACGGTCTCCTATGTGACCTGGGTAAATAAGGCTCTATGTGTTGGCTTTCATCTCTTCAGTTTTAAGACCTGCACTGTTGTTTCCACAGTACTGTAATGTCAGGGAATTATATTTAAGCCATCCTTAACTCCTCCAGCCCACATTGATCTTTCCCTTCTCTGAAACTCTGGCATTTATAGCCTGAACTGGATGATTTAGAACTTAATTAGGTTCCATCTTGTGCTATTCTTTAATTGTTTGATGTAGGATAATCTTGCCTTGCAATAAGATTGTGAAAACTTTGAAGTTACAAATTCTGTCTTATGTTCATTTATTAATGCATTCATATAACAAACACTTTTCACTACCTATTACTCACCATGTACTCCAGAAACAAGGAGAGAACAAGATGTGTTACCTAATGACAAGAAGTTTAGCACCTATAAAATCCCCTGGCTGGGTATAAGGCAAATGGTTCAACAGCATCTAGCCTTACAGTTTAGAGACTTTATCTTGGTTCAGATTCTCTCTTTATCATTCCCTGTTTCAGATCTGCTTTCCAATAGCCCCCTCATCTCTGTTCCCACCAATACTCCCCAGTGCATTTCTTGCCTTGGCTCCTCAAGAGCTTCCAACCATCTCTCCCTGCCCTTCCACCCACCACCAGCTTCTTCTCCTTATTCCAGCCAGAAAGATCTTTCTCAAAAGCACACCCAAGTCCATAATCCCCTGATTTTGAAACCTTCCATTGGTCTCTCGGTGCCTTAGGAGAGATGAAGGCCAACCCTACCGTCCAGCTCCTAAGGCCCTTGTGATTTACACCCTCATGATCTCTCCAACTTTGTCTTTCCTATTTTCCTCCTCATCTATTGACCAAACCTCAGCCATCCTAAATTTATTGAAGTTCCACATGCTCTGACTTGCTCTCTCTTGCCTCTGGTCCTTTGCATATGTTTTTACTTTTTCCTGCAGCACTCTTTCTCGCCTTCCTTTCTCCTCCTCTTTGCCTGTTAACTCCAGTTCACCCTCTAAGTTTTAGCCTGGGCATCACTTACTCACTGACCTCTACCAGGAGTTCTGAAGCCCTTCTGCAACCTCAGTTTCCTATGCCAGTGTCTTTCTCATACTCTATTAAAATATCCTGTTTCACCATCTTTATCCCCTTCATCTTCTATTCTAATTTTCCATGGAGGCAGGGACTAGGTCAGCCTGGTTATAAAGGTCATCCCAGTGCCTAACACACATAAATGCCCAGTGAATATCTGTTGATGTAACTGAATTGTATTACATTGCACCACAGGAAAAACAAAATACCACTTGGACAGCTACTTGTCCCTCAGAAACTGGAGTCATCTCTTGCCCAGATGAACTAGAAAGACCAGTTCTTCTAGTTTCTTGACCCTCACCTGAAAAGACTCCTGCTAGCATGTTTGGGATACTTGGTTCTGAATCTGACAATCTGAAGCAAACCTGGAGATCCAGAGTTAACAGGACCTGATGCCTGGTAGAAGAACTGAGAACCTGGGCCCAGGAAAGCACAGCAATGGGGCACAGGAAAACTGGGTACAAACATAAAAAATTTTGCCTATCAGAGAGAATTTAGTGTGGGGCCTCCTGAACCCACAGAAAGCTTTGGGCATCTGTAACCTACAATGAATTGGTGCCATTGTGGCACCATTGGCTGCAAGGATGGCCACTCTCCTCTTGCCATACTAGGGACAAAGAGCAGGGGTGCCACCCAGTAGGTTTGAACTATAGCAGCGTCTAACACCACTGGACCCTCAGGCTGCCTGTTCATAGGCGATCAGCCGTGTGGTGTGGCTCCACACCACCAGAAAGTGCAGGCTTTCTATGTCTTGTGTCCAAGAAGCCTCCGCATATAAGCTCATGGTTGCTTATAGCTTCTTCCCCACACCTCAAGGCTTCAACTGCTGTGAAAATGCAGATTTCCCAATGAACATTTACCTGGAAGAGGACAAATGAGATATCCAAGATCAGGCTCCATGTGGCTGTGGTGGACACCTGGGGAGGAGGATAGGAGCTGAAAGGGCCATGGAAGAGGGAGACAGGGGACATCTAGATCAGGACAGGGATCTTTAAGGAGCAAGGTCAAAGCTTTATCCTCTCTGAAAGGGCCAGTCCTGACCACTCACGGATACTTCAGTGACATTTGGTCTAGGTTGCTCCCTGCCATCAAGTAAGTATGGAATCTCTACACCTCTACCCTAATTCTCTCTCAGGTTTAATGTAATGTGGGATGCTATATACTGAGGTGAAAGATTTTCCCATTGGTGGATAGACAGCACCAGGTATAAAGTGTAGCAAAATTCTAAATAAGGAGCCAATGAGATTAGCTGAGTCCCGCTGCCCCCCCTAGGATAGACCCTGCAGTGAAAGAATGAGGTAATAGAACTGTCTTGGCAGGGAAAGAGTTGCTTTTCCCCATGAGGAGCAGCTGTGCTTTGCCCAGTGCAGAAGAAAGCCTGGCAAAGATTCCCTCAGAGCCTACTGGTCCTGGCTAGGAGAGGATGAGTCATTGTTCATGTCTAGGGCTGCAGGGAGGGCTTGGCTGAGAGTCGCAGTGTTGCCAGCTAGCTGGCCTTTGGAAGACAGAGCCTGCACAGATAATGACAGCCAAATTCCCTCAGTCATCTAACGGATATTTTTAAGTCCTGCTTATTAATGCTCGTTATTTCCTATTCAGATAATTTCCCACCTCCATTTTCTCTGTTTGGGGGCTACACTCACGGTTTGTCGCCAAGGGACTGTCAGCAGGGAGTGTGGCTTCAGCAAGTGGCAGATTTACTTAGGGATGTCCCCATCCCTTGGAAGTGAGTTAAAGAGCAAAGAGCTGCTTCTTCCTGCTGCCTCTCCACCTGGCCGTTACATTGCTCAGAGAAAAGATCAATGGGTCCAATGGAAATTTTATTTATCTTCCTCCTGCCGTGGAGTGTCTTTGCGCCTCAGCCTCCCAGCTGTAATTGCAATCCAGGAGCTGGCTACAGTGGACAGTGGGTGGAGAGAAGGACTCTCAGCAGGATCCAGAAGGCTTTGCTTTCACCTTTGTCAGCATTCTTCTGAATGATATCACGATGTGTCCTTTTACATCATGGCATGTCAGAAATCAATAGGCCACTTGGGAAGTTGGCAGGTGGGAGTTGGAGGGAAGGAAACCACATCTTGACAAGCTGGGGGGAAATGAAAGCTTGATCTGGTTTGGGCCTTGGCCTGGGCTTTGTGCTTTAAGTCTCCCTTATCATAGGCCCACAACACAGGAAGACATGCTTATCTGCTTAATGTTTGCCTTCTTCATCAAATGGTGAACTCCGGGAGGGTAGAATCTGTGAATGAATGAAAGAGTGAATGAATTAATGAATGAATGAATGAGATAGTAATGGAGAGAGATGTAGGGCATAAGGACCTGGTTCATTTCATGTGGTATAAAGCCAAAATGATTATCTTTACATTTAAATGTACTTACACAACAACTGAAATGATTGCTATAAAGAATCAAGTATCTATACAAAGCATAAACCAGGTCCATTCATAATTCAGTCTGTCTTGTGACGATTTGTCCATGCATTGGAAATTTGGATTAACTGCTTTTGTGCCCAAATTGACTGAGAGAGCTTTGTCTTTTGATCCTATATGAATGTCGCTTCTGGGTTAAGTAGATCCACCCTGGATAGGACTATTCATTCTCAGATATAAACTCCTGCTTTGGAGAAAAGCTCTCAGAGACAGTTATGCCTTGCTCAGGAGTAGCTCTGCCACTGCACTGTTCTGGAAATACAGAATGGGAAGTTACAAAGATCCAGTGCTGAAGCAGATTGTGTCATGCCCCACATAAATAGCTTGAGTACAAGCCCACCAGGGCACAGTCCTCTTCAATAGGATGAAAGACTCCAGTCCCAGCTCTTTCATGGCCCTACAGACTCACAGCACCCTGCACCCTTTCCCTCCACATTAAGCTTCCCACTGACTTGCTTCATGAGACTGGGCCTCGCTCTCATGAAATATCTTCAGGGGTGAGCACATTATATTTTTGAGATTGCTCAGTTTCTTTGCACAATGAACTTTGATGGATTTATGGCTTTTCTTATCTGCTTCATTCTTGCTCAGAAAAGGAACATGAGGGCCGGGGATTTAGCTCAGTGGTTCTGGCACCTGCCTCGCAAGCACAAGGTTCCAAGTTCAATCCCTGGTACCAAAAAAAAAAAAAGAAAGAGAAAGAAAAGGAACGTGAAAGTTGCCACATGACCACTGAGTAAACAAGAGCCCTCACAGAGCCCTTTTATTCCTATCCAATCTTGCAACCCATCCCTCAGGCCAACCCCACAGCTCTCTCTCCAAGGATGCACAATGGCAAGCTCTGGCACAGTGGTCAGACACCCATAAGGGGTGACGTAGATAAGATCCACTGGATCTGCTTGTACTCCATAGCCAGCTACAAAGCCTGGACTCCCATGGTTTTCAGATTCCTTCCTCCAGTCATCCTCCAGTGTGGCTCTCTCATACCTTCCAAGGACCTGCTCAGCCACTTGCCTTCCAAAATGATGGCCCACTGGAGAAGATGAATTTAGGGCAGAGAAGGGCATAAGAAAGAGGCTTGCCAAGATCAGGCTCAGGGTAGGGTGTGGAGAATGGGAAAGAAGGGAGCAGGTACTGTAAGGCAAAGGAAACGTGGCTACAAGGCTGCCTTTCTCCTTCAGAGACCCACAGCATACCTGGGAATGGACCACCTGAGCCTCAAGCAGTGGCCCAGAAGTTGACACTTCCTGCATCAGTTGGAAGATTTCAAGTTCAAGGGAGTATCTATTACACAAACAACCAGGAGGTCCCTGCTGCCTGGGCTGTCCCACTTCCCATCAGAGTGCTGCTGTCCACCCCAGGGTGATACAGACACACCTTTTAAATGCCATGTCCTATATCCCATCCCCTTCACGTTTAGGTTCCCTCCCTTAGCCTTTTGCCCTGAGATTTATTATTCTACAGTGATTACGTTGAATTGCATTTGAAATCAATTAGCACAGGTACTCAAAGATGAATGCGTGGGCTCTGAAGAAAGGTGATGAAAACATACCATTTAAATAGAAATCAATTTTCCTTTCATGTATTTCTTCCTTGCTGCTGCCCCAAATTAATAGTTTTTAGATATTTGTGTGTAAAGGGGAGACTTCTTTCACATAAACCATTGCAGCTGCTACCTCCTCTTGCCTCCCTGGCTTACATCAAAAAGCATAATCTCCAGCTTGCAATATTACCGCTTAACTGTCTCCATGGGGATATATTATGCCATGGTCATTTGGATAAGCACAGCGACTCCAGGAACTGCCTTTGGGCTTCTTGTTTTGTCAACAGCTATTAGACAGCCTGGGAGGCAGCCATTGGGTTCCCACAATATCAAATGTCAGGACTGCAGGCAGCAATGTGACCTGCCCAGCCCTCTCTCTTCATTGGTCTGATCAGAAATTATGAGTTTTAATGAGAGAACTTGCTTCAAAAGGGGGATTAAAGAAATGTTGCTTAGGGAATTGGGCCTTTTTAAAATGTAGGTATCAGCGCCGCTGTAGAAGGGGAAAGAGAAAAAGAACTCTACCCTAGGTTCAAGGGTGGAGAAGTGGTTAAGATACTTTAGCCCAGGATGCCCTTCTTTGTTTTGTTTCATTTTGTTTCAATAATGCAGCACAGGGTTGGGCATTCAGGTCCTCATGCATGTTGAGCAAATGCTCTACCACTGGGCTTCACCCCCCAGAAAACCCTTCTCCAACTCCTGCTCGCTCCTTTCCTCCTTCTCCCCTGCCTGGGAACTGGGGCACTTACTATATCCCAAGCATTCCAGTAAGTGTTTTGTTTACATGGCTCTTCAACTGCTCACCAACTGTGCAGAGGAAGCTGCTATCCATTTCACAGATGAGAAAACTGAGGCACAGAGATAAAGTATCTTTGTTAGTTTTTTGTGTCAACTTGACCAGACTGTGGGGTGATCAGATATTTGGTTAAACATTATTTGGGGGTGCCTGTGAGGTCTTCTGGATGAAAATGACATTGGAATCAGTAGGAGTAAACCAGATTGCCACACAGGTGAGATTGGCATTCACCTAATCCATTTAAGGTCTTAGTGAAACAAAAGGCCAAGCCAGGTAAAATATGTTCTCTGCTTGGCTGTATCTGAGCAGGGATGTTGGTCTGCTTTCAGACTCTGACTGGGACTTTCACCATGGGGTTCTCTGGTTCTCAAGCCTTTGCACTGCAGGTCTTGGGCTTCCTCAGTTTCCAGATTTGTGTGAGCCATTTTCCCATAATACATAACATAGTACTGTTCGGTTTCTTTGGAGAATCCTAACATGGAAGTCAGAAAATCTAATTCTAGGTTGGTCCTTAAAAGCATGAGTTTCTGCTTTTTGTTGAAAGCACAGACCTTACAATCTCCATAGGGTTCTGAGGGCATTTGTTGGCAGTGAGGTGACATTTCCATGTCATCCCTAAGAAGCCTTAGGTCCTGCAAGCTGGATCCACAATTTCAGGGATGGCTTTATCCACACCAAGTGTCAGGGCAGAGATAAGACTGCTGTGGGGAGGTAGATAGACAGAGGCCAGTGGACACTTTAACTCGGCTCCTGCTCCCTACGGGTAAGATTGACATGGCCCAAACTCCTTCAAGGAGTCCACAGAAATTATTGTGCTGTTAAAAATGCAGAGGCTGTTCCTTCCCAGGCAAGTGTCTGCATTTCTAGATGGATACATCAGCTTGCCACAAGAGTGTCAACAGCACTGTGACTGACTCATGGTGGTCACCTTCCAGGAACAGAGATGAAGCTCATACCTAGATGATGCAGCTCTTTGTCTTTACTCATAGACAAGAATGCACTGACCAAAGAGGATTGAGCTGTCCATCAAGACCATTCTAATCTCTAGATTCTAGGGCATTCATGGGAAACCTATGGCACGGGTGTCATTTTAAAAAAATGATGTAAATGTATGAGTTGTTTTTTCTAAATTAAAACCTCAGTATTCAAGTTTAATTGCAGTGCTGGCATTTTGTGATAAGTGGGTTTGGGGTTGCATTTGGGGCACTTGTCTTTAGAAGTTTCACCATCACTGTTCCAGGGAGTCTTCTGACCAGCATTCACCCACTCCAATGCCCCAAGACTGAGAATGTTGGGTGGACCCTGTCATCTTCTCTAAGAGTTTTAGAATCCAGTGTGGGATGGGATGCATTTCAGGGCAGGTCCAAATGTTTCCACTCTTTGCTGAGCTTCATTTCATCTTTTCGTTTTGCAAAAGGGAAGATGCATGTTAAACTTCAACTTTCTTTAGGTGTTGTAGGCACGTTTTTCTACTGGAGATTTGAGCTGTGCTCCGAGAGTTGTGCTTTCAGGGACATACAGTTCCCTCCTGCCAGCCCTTTCTGAATCTCACTGAGCAGAGCATTTCTTTAATTTCACTGCAGAATGTAATTATTGTTCAGACCCATTCCAGATACATCTGGCACTCGTTTTCTCTCCTCATCCTCCCTCATTACGCATGTCACAAAATGAAAGAGTTGGCACGAGTGGGAAGAAAAACAGCCTGGTACCCAAAGACAGACTCTTTTCATTACAAACATGTCAACAGCTTACAGGAACCTAAGAGGCATTGCTGGGGTCCTGGGGCAGTAGATTCAGACTGCAGACACACCTAGAGCTTTATTCACTGAAGGGTGAGGAATGTAAATCAGTTCAACAAATACACCTGATCTTGGCTGGCGGTGAAACTGACCAGTGTACATTTTTGGATCTGAAAGAACACCAAGATACCTGTACTCTACAAGGCTGAGCCAATCGTACATCCAAGCAACATAATACAGGGATCCCATGCAAAGGATCCATCCATCCTATTCTATGTAGACATTACCTAAAGTGTAAGATCAAAAGATATCCCGGACAGATAAAATTTAAAAGACTGACACCACCAAGTGTTGGCAATAATGCAGAGAAAATGGAAGGCTCCTATTATTAATGGTGAGGATGCAAAATGGAATGGTCACTTTGGAAAAGAGTTTGGAAGTTTTTCAGAAAGTTTTTACCAACAATTCTATTCTTAGGGGTTTGTTCTAGAGAAATGAAAATACATGTCATGAACATCACAGTAGCCCCAAACTTGGAGCAACCCAAATGTCCATTAGTAGATGAATGTAGAAATAAGTTGTAGCATATCCATTCAGTGGGATATTCTTTAGCACTAAAAAGAACATATTAGTAATATATCTCAATAAATGAATTTTGAAATATTGTATTGAGTGAAAAAAGCCAGACACAAAAGACTATAAGATTAAACTTATTAAACTCTAGGAAAGATTAATTGATAGTGACAGAAAGATCAATGGTACCTATGGCTAGAGTGGCAAGAGAGGGATTCTGGGGTGATAGAAAGTTCTTATTTGATTGTTGTGGTGATGGCATAGGTATATAAATTTATCAAACCCATTAAAATATGCAGTTAAATATATTTTATTGTACACAAATTATACCTTAATAAAGTTTAGTTAAAAAATAGAGCCTGTATCTTGATTTTTTTTTTTTTGGTACCAGGGATCAAACTCGGGTCCTTGCACTCGTGAGGCAGGCAGCGGCACCACTGAGCTAAATCTGAGGCCTGAGAGCCTGTATCTTATTGTTATGGAACTTGAATTAGAAAATCTTAGGTAGAAAGAGGACCTTAAAGTTTTCTTAGTTCCTGCTTCTCATTTGAAAAAGATTAGGGACCAGAGGGGTTGAGACTTGTCCATCCTCATTTGAGTTTCTAATTTTCAAAGCAATCTTCTTTCCAATAGATACTTCTGGGTTTTCAGTTCGAAAGTGAAAGTTACATGCCCTAAAATGCCAGTGTGTTCCAGAAGCGAAAGGAAACTTGACACTACAGAGCCCACTGTGATACTTAAGCGTGGGCCTCTCTGCATATCTGAGGGAATAATTTCCAGACCTTCTCTCCTCTCTCTCATCTCTCCTCCTGCCCAAACCTTCCACGTCCTCAAGACTCACCTCTTAGCTGACATCGCCTGGGCTCACCCTATTCACAGCTCTGTCTTCTAAAACACCACATTTTTTTTTGGTACCAGGGATCAAAATTTGGGTCCTTGTGCTTGCACAGCAGGTGGCAAAACCCCTGAGCTAAATCCCTGGCCCTCTTAAACACCACATTTGACAAGTGGTTGCAGCAACATTTCTTGAGTTGCTACTCAATTTCTTTATTACTCATTTAATTTTATATTGGTATATTCTGTCTGTCCAACTTCACTGCAGGTATCTGAATAGCCAAGACTGTGTATGATGAATGATTTTCTATCCCACACATCTGGACACACAGTAGATCCAATGAACACTTCTTGAATAAATGAAGTATTTGTTGAGGACAACATTTACACCCAGAGGTTCTGGATGTTGAGAAAACTACAAGAAAAGAGATTATCTGACCCCTGGAGCTCAGGAACCAACTGTCCGGAAGGGGGGGCTCAAAGGGAGAAGCAACACTGAAAGCCTTTCTAGTGGTTCCCAATCTTTCTGGCACACAGAAATCACAGGGGAAGTTCTGAAAGCGCAGATGCCTGATTCCTCTTGCAGCTATTCTGATGTAAATTGGTCAGGAAAGGGGCCTAGGCATTCAGAGATTTCTATATTTCCTCAGATAATTTGAATATACAGCTGAGGTGCAGAAGTACTGAAATAGAGGGTGCAATCTGTCTTTGTAACCCCACTCATTAGCAAAAATCAGACTAGGTCAGAGCCTTCTCAGCCTAGGAGGGGGAGTTATCAGACAAGAGACCATCTTTGCCTCCTCAAGTTTCAAAAGAAAATCCATGACATCCTCCCCTAATATGTGCCCCACCAGCTGCTCCATTAGCATTTCCAAGAGAATATTGAGAACTCCAGAATGTTCATTAAAGGTTTTGGCAGGCATCAGAGGACAAGATTAGAATTAGACAAGAACTCTTTCCTTTGTTTGGCAAAGAGGAAAATGGCTGGTATTTACAGGCTCGGGACGCTGCTTCTTGAAGAGAAGTATGAGACAGGGTGCTTATTTCAGAATTAATTGTGGCGCTCAGCTTTACATCCTTGAGGAGATTGTTCCAGGTGATTCAAACCCCGGCCCTTCCCCATTGCACAGCATTAATCATGTTGCTCTTATGGAAGGGCCTAGAAATCCAGCCGAAGTTGGGCTCACTGCCCCAATACCTGCTTGAAGGAACCAAGCATTGGTAGAATGCTTTGAACTTTAAGTGTCTAAACTTAGATATCTTTTGGGGAAACTGGATATTCTGTCATTCTCCATTCAGGTTGGCTCAACACCCTAAAACTGTGTTTCTCTAAGTCCCTAAACTATCCACATTATGGTCACCTGGGAGACATTAAAAATACAAAATTTTTATTTTGAACCTCATGCCAGATCCTCTGGATCTGACATATTCTGGCAGTGGGAACCTGGGCTCTGCACACCTTTAATTGTGATGACAACTGATGCAATGGAATGAACACCATGCTTGACCTTAGGGGACCCAAATGTGAGTTTTTAATTCTACCACTTACTAGCAGCCCACTCAAATCTTCCATATCCCCTAGACCCACCTAGTCAGCTAGTCTAGCCAAACCACCATAAACAAGTTGAAGAGAGATCTGCAGCATAGTACCCTGTCCAGCTGAAGCCCCATGGTAGAAATTGCTTGCTGTGAGGGTTCCAGTGGACTAAGGGGAGGAGACAACACTGAAGAGGAAGAGGGATACACACAGGCAGCATGAGGCCCTGAGAAGACCGTGAACTTCAGATTCTTACACCCACCCCCCATCCACAGGTTCCCTTTGTCCTCCAAAAGAAGGGAGAGGTTCTTTTATGCCTCTTCATCTCCCTGAGAGGATTTGAACATTGGTAAATAGCTAATCAGAGCCTATTCTGTACCCATCACAAGTGTATTATTCGCCCCACTTCACTAATCTTGAGTCAAGATATGATTTTTCAAAAACATCGGCTCACCTATTATCCAAATGTTCTACTGTTTCCTGCCCAGCTAATGCTTGATATATCATGGGTATCACTTGAACTGTGTACTTAATTTAATAATAACCAGTGTGGTAAATTTTTCATCGTCTTAAAATCATGTCCCCTGAAACGGGCTGTTTTCTCTTCCCCCTCCCATTTCCTTCATAATCAACAGTGGGAGATAATGGGAAGCAAACTGCTGGGTTTGGAGATTGCTCACCTCTTTGTCCCCTTGAGCTCCAGCAGCTGCAGCCCCGTGAGCATCCATCAGGAAGCTAACTTCCCAGACTGGTGAAGAATGTTAAATACTGATGACTTCATTCTTGGATTCCTTGGTCTTTCTTTCAACACTATCCATGGCTTATTCTACTTGCTATGTTTGTTGAGGACTTATGTGTGCAGATGCAAAGATCAGCACAGCATAGATCCTGTCTCCAAGGGTCTGTCAGTGCAGCATGAGGGGAGGGCATGCACACAGCTACAAACTTACAAACCCAAATACTTAAGGTTCAGAAAGAAACTTAAACCTTGCCTTTCTTGACCTTCTTGGACAATGACCTCCCTCCCTGATCCACAGGGGTGAAGTGGAAGGATGGAGGGGTTCTTTTGTGCTTCATGATCTCCCTGAGAGAAGGATTTGAACATTGATAAGTAGCTAATATTTATTGAACATTTACTACATTCCAGGTGCTTTCTGGGCAGGTAGTGTACATTTTTCATTACTCCTCATCTCCATCTCCCAAGAGAGGAAACTGAGGCACAAAAAGATAAGTAACTTGCCCAAGCTCCAAAATCACCCAGCTAGAAAGTGAGTCCAGACAGTCTGGCTCAGCAGCCATTTCCTCGTAGAAATATGGGTTTTGGCTGTTTGCTCTCGAACTAGCTGGTTCTGCTTAGCCCCCTAAAATCCCTTGAGAGAGGAGAACTCTCCCTTTATAAACAAATAAAAAACAAACTTGCCAGGGGTCCAGGGTGAGCCTAACTACAATGGAAGGGGAGGCTCCAAAGGCCTCAGCTCAGACCTCTTAGATGGGACAGGTGCCTATGAGCTGAGTTTGGGCCACTCGTAGGTATATAGGGGGCTCTTGTTCTCCTGACACCACCTTCCTCAGCCCCCATGTCACACTCTCATGATGTGACAAGGCCTGGGGTGCATGCCTCTCGGGAGTGGAAGAAGAAAGGAGAAGAAAGTTGGGAGCAGGGAGAGAGAGGTTCAGAAAGGATCAAAGGTCTAATACTGCAAAGAGGGCAAGAAAGACAGAACAATGACCGTGAGAGCTGGGGTCAGGGAGTTTGGTGAGAGTCCTAAGGATTAGCTTAGTCTCTTGGGGCTGAGAATGAAAGGAGGGAGGGAGAGAGAGGAAGGTGGGAGTTTGATGGGGTGGGGTTGGTCAAGGTAAGGCAGGGTCTGAAAGTGTTTTGTGTAGACACTTGAAAGAAAGGAATGGTAGAGTCTAGCTCTGGAGGTGACCACAGGGGACAGAGGGGGAACTCCAAGGATCTCTTGGGAGCAGGAAACATCTAAAATGCACAACAAAAGTACAATAGAGCAAGATGCATCTATATCGTGGCATGTTTTGCAGCCATGAAAAGTTATACTTTTGAAAGTTATTTAACAACCTGAAAAATCTCCTCATAAAACAATATGGGGAAAAGGAAGTGTAGAAAACTATGGGGTATGATTCCAGTTCCCCTGAAAACGTGCACCTATTTGCACCAGCAAGAAATTGCCAGAATACACGACGTTCAAAAATTATTTTCTGTATGTTCCAAATTTTCTGAAACAAACATGTGCAACTTTTACAATGACAAAAAGGAGCCCAGATGCCTGGTAGTCTTGGTTAAATTACAAGTCTTACTGTGGCTTTCCTTTGTTATCTTACTCTCCAGGAACTGGGAGGAAATGGCTTTGCCCTGAGGTTAGCTCCACGAGAACTCAGAACAGTGTGGACTACACCTGTGCTGGATCTCTGCATCCAGGCCAGGTGATGGGTGGAAAGAAACAGAGAAAATGCAAAGTCGCTCTTAAAAAGCTTTGTTGGAGACTAGAAGAAGCACACAAGGGAAAAACAGCACCCTGGTAATGTGGCCTTCGCCCTTTCAAGAAGCGGTCTGTCCGTGAGGGCCAGGGTGTGAAGTGGGATATGAGCTATACCTAGTGAGGGACAAGGGTTCCATGAGGAGGCAATAGCTTTGGGCTGGGGCCACCGGTCACTGGCTTGAAGGGAAGGAGCTACAGGTGCACTGGGTTTCAGACAGGAAAAGAATTTACTACCTAGCTAGCAGGCGGGGAGCTGCTGGGGTCCTGCCTGCTGGAATCATCATTTCTGAGTTTCTATGCTTTGCCTGTCACACAGGCCACAGCTCTGGTGCGAAGATCCCCTAGGGTCTGGGGAGCAGGGCCCGGAAGCAGAGTCTGGGCTGCCCCAGGGGCTTTCCTCCCTCTACTTCCCCTGGCCACTAACTCTGGAGGAGGGACAGTGCCTGAGAGGGGACTAGAGGAGAAAACAGGGAGCAGAGTTTCATTTAAGTGAGAGCTGGGGCAAGGGGACTGACGCTTGTTGTCAGACAGCCTGGCGGCGCTAATGAACCACTGGGAGGAGGGAGGAGTGTCACCTGCATGGCCCTGTGAGCTACACAGCGGCCGGCCAGGCCAGTCGTCTCCTTTCCGTCGTCTCTGACTCATGTATTCCCTGCAACAGACGCACCCTTTCCTCCTTACCTGCTCTCTTCTCCTCCCTGCTATACCCCCCCACACACCCACACACAGTGTGCAACTGGGGCTATTCCCTCAACATTCTTCCACACAGACACCATGGGTTGCTGCAGGAGTTGGGGAGCTCTGAAGAACGGCCATGCCTTAGACTGTTAGCATCTTCTCTAAGAGGTGAGGTGGGTCCTCAAAGTACATTTTAGGGGGTTGAAAGGGCAGTGATAGTTTCTCCATTTAAGGCCATTGAATATCTGTGCTCAGCCAAGCCCTAAAAATGCACTGGAAATAAAGCAGAGCAAATGTATCTGCTGTATGCTCTCCTGAGAGGGGAGATGAGCAAATAGAG
Source organism: Heterocephalus glaber (assembly GCF_000247695.1). Next base: position 2,727,977 of record NW_004624792.1, on the reverse strand, counting down.
AATCCTAATGTGCACTGTGGCAGACATTGCTGAGCACTTTAGAGAAAACTTAAACAAGGGAAGAGAATGGGGTGTTGGGGGGAGTCTGGCCCCTGAGCTCCTGAGTGCCCCTCACTGGGCAGACACAATGTCCTCAGACAGGTGCAGTCAGCACAAAACAACAGAAGACATAAGCCTGCAGCTTGCTGCTTATACCTCATCCATTCCAAGCACTCTCCCAGAAATAACCCTGGTCCTGGCTGAGAGGGGGCTGTGCTGGCTACTAAGACCTGCAGGTTTCAGTGATAACTTTGGAGAACCCAACACCCCAAAGTGATGGGCTGTTTCAGCACCTGGACACAGCCCCTTCTCTACCTTTGTAAGCCCTGGCTCATCACCTCTACCCTCCTGCCCCATCCAGCATTGCATCCAGCGCTGCTCTCACTAAGCTACTAAGCGGTGGTCAAGAGATGAATTCATTTGTCCTTTTCACTTCTCCAAACTCATCCCCACTGCCAACTTGCCCAGCAGGAAGCCATGGGGTCCAATGGGACAGAAGCTAAGCAAGGATTCGTCTAATCAAAAGGGCTTTTACTTTAGTAGGGACCAAAGCAGAACCCAACTGCCTCATTCATACTGGGATTTGGTTACATGGGGAATGGAAGTGCCAAGAAAACCAGAGAGAGAAGGAGACACTCAGAGATTGGTAAGAGCAGAAAGCCACTACCACCCTCAGACTGCAGAGGGCAGGGGGGAAGAGTATGTTACCAGAGCCCGGAAGCCAGTGTCTGGAGGAAGCAGAACCAGGGGCCGTGGCTACTTAGTGAGGCTGGAGCCAATGCGGAAAGGCTGCCCAGGACACCATCACCGCTGCACGCACAGAGCCAGGAGCCTGTCATGGTTTCCCTCCTCTCCTCTTGACTCTAGTGATCCCTTTCATGCTTAGGTTTTTGTGTGTTCTTACCCAGGCTGTAGTACCCAGTTACTAATCAAACAGGAGTTGAGGTGTGAAGATATTCCATACATGTGGCTACATCTCTCATCTATAGTTAACTTTAAGTGAACATTACTCTGAATGGCACAGGTGGACCTCATCTAATCGGTTGAAAGCCTCAAACAAGTTTCGCAGAGAAGAAATTCTGCCTTAAGTCTGCAGTATCAACCCCTGCCTGAATATGAAGCCTTGCCAGCCTGACGTATGAACTGTAGACTTGCAAGCCCAATCACATGAAGCAATTCCTTGAAATAATGCTATCTACCTGTCTGTCTGTCTGCCTATCATCATCTATCATCTATCAATTTTCTACCTATATTCATCATCATCATCTAACAATCATCTATTTATCAATAATCTATCAATCATTTGTCAATTGTATCATCTATCTAGCAACCAACTACTATCAGTGATTTATCTATCTACCTACTTACCTTTGTCTTATTGGCTCTGTTTCTCTGAGAACCCTGACTGATACCACTTCCTAACAACCAAAGCTCCACAAAAGCCATCCGACAAAGGGGCCCCCAAAATGTAGCTCCTTGCAATTCCGTGCAGAGGAGGGGAAGGCTGGGAAATGAATCTGACCAGCAGTCTCTCACCTGGAATGGCATTCAGAGCTCTGTTCAGTATTTTCCTGGAACATGCCTTTCTCTGATACAGTTCCCAGATGTTTGCAGAGCAAGGGTGGTGAGCATTTCTTGAATACTTAACTATTTACCAGGTCCTGTGCTAAGTACTTTATGTGTATTATCTTATTTATTCCCCTTGACTGTCCAATGAGGAGGATGGTGTTATCATCTCTACTGTTCAGATAAATAAATGGAGACATGAAGGCATTAGAGTTTAACTAACTTGCCCCAAGTCACACAACCAATTAAAGGAGGAGCAAGACTTGAACTCCAGGCCTAATTTTTTTTCCCTTTGAGAAATGGAAGCAATGTAGTTAAAAGATCATCCATCTGGTGATCTAGTAGTCCTGGGTTTCAATCCTGAGTCTACTGTTTATTATCTTCGTAGAGATGGGCAAATTCATATGCTTTGGTCAGATTTCTTTTACTCATCTATGAAATGGGCCCTGAGGTGACATCATCAAATGAGGCCACACCTGCCAAAGTGCTCCAAGACCCACATAGAACAACACAAACCCAAGCATTCTCTTTCCTAATCATCCTGATTTTTTTCTTCCCCTCAAAGTTTCCTGTGCATCTTTCTATTTTCCATTTGCTATGCAGTGCCTCCCATTTTCATCTATACTTACTGACCCTGCCCAGTCTGACACCCAGCCAGGTGGGTAGGTGGTGTCTTGGTTATGTCACCATCAGCCAATCCAAAGGCTGAAAAGAAGCAGTGCATGACTTGTTGTGTCTGGTGCGTGTGCAGTAAAGATTGTAGGCTGGAGGCTTCTCAGAGCAGGACAGTGGCATTTTGCAGATGCCCCAACTTTCCTTCCAGCAGGCTCTGACTGGTTCCTTGCACTGAAAAGAGAGCTGGCCTTTCTCTCCTCCTGGCCCTGGAAACCTGTGTCCACAGGCAGCTACTTTCTTGTACACAATGCATGGATCACGCAATAAAACATGGCCTTTTGGTTTCTTTTCTCCAAGTATTGATCACTGTTCGGAATTTTTCACTCCTGCTTTTTCCTGCAATGATTTATTTTTAAAAGAGAAGGCAGGTTGTTCCTCCTCCGGCTTCTTTTCCTTTCCTTTGCTGTTTTTCATTTTTACCTTTCTCTAAAGAATAGTAAAGCAGTCATAGGATCCTAGAATATTAGAAAAATGACCCAGATTTAGCTGGGTGTGGTAGCACATGCCTGTGATCCCATCAATCAGGAGGATCACTGTGAGTTTGAGGCCAGCCTTGGCTACATAGTGAGTTCAAGGCCAGCCTGAATTACATAGGGAGACCTGGTCTTGAAAAAACAACAATAAAAAATTAAAATAAAATTCAAAAAAAAATTTTAAACCCAGATTTTTATTTCTCTAACACAGGATACACATATGGAGGAGGAGGGATCTGCGGCCTTACATCAGGGGGAGTTTTTGAAATTTAAATTAAACATGGAACATCTTTCTGGAGCATTATCTCACCCAAAGACTTGGCAGACAATATTTTATATTAAAAGGAACTAAAATTTATTATGGAGTTAATTGTAAGATTCACATGATTTTTTAGGTTAAGAACAAAGACTTTTATTTCAAGGACTTCAGATAGAGGGAGGACAAGATGAGTTGGCCCCCATACCAAGAGTTGGCCTTACCAGTCGCCTGAATGCTTATAACCAGCTTATAACTCTGACTGGAGAATGAGAGGGTCTTCTCTGGAGAAACTGAAAAGCCCAGGCCAAAGGCCATTCTTAGTAACATTTGGGAAGCATACCTCCAAATAAAAGATAAAAGGCACCTAATCTGTTATTTTTGCCTTCTAATAAGGAATGGACAGGCGAGTATAGCCTGAGGCTTGGATATGGCAGATTACCACCCAATTCCATTTCTGCCTCCTTGTAGTCTTTCTTCCCATACTCTCTGGGAAGTTAAAGCCTATATTTCCTAGGATTCTTTGTAGCTAGGGTATAAGAAGAAAATCTGGTCCTTCCCATAAGAAGCATTTGACACCTTTTGGAACATGAAAGGTAGGTGGAAACCCTTTTCCTGATGCTTTTGGCTGGTTTGCTGCTGTTGGGCAGGGTAGGAAGGTTTCCTACATCAGCCTTCCCAGGAGCAGTCACTGGCCTTGTAAGAAGCAAGTGACTACTGAGGCAGGAGTGAGTTGGAGGAGCTTCCTGATCCTTGGGTTGCATCTCTGATAAAGCCTTATTGAATTCAATTCTTCCTGTGGCAGGGTGACCTTAGTGGGAAGTAAGGTTGTATCAGATATACTCAGTTAGGATGAGGTCACCCTGGGGAAGGGTAGGACAATATGACCGATGTCTTTTTTAAAAAGAATGCCATGTGAAGAGAAGGACACACACACACACACACACACACACACACATTGCCATGTGAAGACTGGACCAGTGCTGTCACAAGCCCAGGAACCTCCAGGAGCTGGGAGAGTGGCCTGGCACAGATGCTTTTCTAGTGCCTTCAAAGGGAGCATGGTCCTGATGACATTTTAGCCTTCAACTTCCTGTCCCCAGAACTGGGAAGTGATACATTTCTGTTCTTAAGCCACTCACTTCGTTATGCCAAGAGTAGCAAACTAAGACAAAAGGGACATCAACAGGGAAGGGTGGCCACAGAATGACAGCTGGGCAACCAACCTAGTGAACAGCCCATCCATTTGGGAACAGGAAGAGGCTCCAGAAATAGTATCTTTAGGAAGAGAACCGAGCTCAGCAATTCTGTCTATTTTCCCAAGTAGAGGAAAATACAGGGAGAAGATCACCAATTCTGTTGGAGAGTGTTGAAAGAATGAATGATAGGTATGCAGAAAACTAAGCAACCACACCAAAATAAAAACAAAGGAGATAATTATTAACTCTAGGACAGACACAGAAAGGAAATGCCATTGTAACATACTACATGGAATGGCAGTAACCAGTAGTTACCCAATCACAACAATGTATATTGATTTAACCAGAAATTAGTATGGAAAACAGGAAAGAAGGCAGCAAATGAGACAAAAGTTATTTTGTCCCATAATAAAAATCAATAGATAATATAAAAACCAATAAAAGCAAGAAATACAGCAAAAGCATATTATTTAAGGTAAATATTGAAGAAACAAATAAAAGAGTTTTTAAAAATGGCTGCTCAAGGAGCAGGACTTGGGGATGGAAAGGATTAGGGTCAGGGGCCTACTCTTTTTAAAATGTCTTTAGCACTTCTTAATTTTTAAGTGCACGCATGTCTTAATTTGTAAAAAAAGGCACACTTTAAAAATAAAACCCTCCATTTCTTTTTTCCTTACCCAGAGGGGAGATATAAAATGATTATCTGAGCCCTACTTGTCACTCCTACGTCCTTGATGGCAGCTGTCATACCTGACAGTGTTCTCTTCAGTGTTACTGCTTTAGCTGTTTCTCTTGTATCTCAGATATTTTCCCGTCTATTTAATCACCTCAGTCAATTTTTTCTGCACTCCCTCCAGTTTTTCCTCATCCTTCTAAAGAAATAAAGCTGCAAATCCCATAAGGTCTGCTCCATGAGGCACTGAAGAACATTGGCTCCCTGGCCAGATGCCATCCATCTGATGTCATTCATTGAAGCCAAGTGGTTCTGCCATCTGGGGTGTAGCCTGGACCACAGTCTCACAAAGACCAACCTCAACCCTAAGTAATTCAGTGTTGCTCTTGAATCTTGATCCAAGTGTCTCCATTGTACCTCTGTTTTCTGTGCCTTGTTCAACTTAGTTTACTTCATTATGACCCATGAATAATTTGCATTACTAAAATTCTATCATTCGAGGCTGCAGATAAAAATAGGCAACCTGTAAGGATTATCTATCTATCTATCTAATCTTGAGGAAGTGGCAACACTGGGGGACAATCTACTTGCAACTCTGTGCACACTCAATCTCAGTTTGGCATAAATAAAAGTGAATTCTGGCATTCTACTGGACCAAAGAACATACTGCTGAGGGTTTGCTTCTAGTCTGTTTGCAATACAGAGACTGGGTTGGGGTTAGATTCCCTTGTCCCAGAGTCCTAACATTGCTGCTCTTATGCCTAAGCATTCATTCATTCATTCATTAAATAAACATTTATTAAGTGCCAACAGGATATGGATCCAAGAGGCACAAAGCAAACATTTGTTAAATAGAATTGCGTGACAACAAACACCAACTCATAGAGCAGAAAGGAAGAGTGCCTGGCAGGAACCGGAACCCCCACCATCCTGCGTAAGAGCTCTGGGGTTGATGACCCCTGGCCTGAACCATAGCAAGTGGCTTGTCACTGAGCCCATCACGTGGGGCAGAAGCAAATGCCTTGCTGAGGTCTCAGGTCGATTACATCTATTGCTTCCACCTTATCTACATAGCCTGTCACTCTATCATAGAAGGAAATTAAATTGCTCCGACTTGATTTACTCCTTACATGGCTGTGTCCATAAGCTCCCCAGGCCTTGCCCCCTTCTGGCTGACTGCACATTGATTGCCTGATGATTTGTTCTAGTGTCTTCCCTGAAAGCCAAGTTAAGCTTATCGGGCTACAAGGAAAGTGGTCATCTTTTTCTGCCTCCTAAAAGATGGACATCATGTTGCTCTTTGTGAAGCTTCTGAGGTAACGCCCCTTCCCTGAGAATTCTCAGAATAATTGCTGGCTCCTCCCCAATAGTCCTTGCCAATTCCCTCATCCTTTCAAATGACTGTTGTGAGTCCCTGTGGATTTAGCTTCAGGCAGCTTTTCGAAAAGACTGTTCTGGTCTATTTTAAGTCTACTGGCCTTGGCCATGTCACACGGGGTAGGAAAGGTACTTCATAGCTAAATAATAAGCCCAAGGGTTAAACACAAGGGAAAGCACAAAGAAGAAATGTTCTGCTCTACTCATCAGCTGTGGGGAGGGCCGAAAGGGAAACAGAAATCTTGAGAATTAATGAGAACTGGTTCCCTGCGAGACAAAATGTCTGCTTGTGGTTGCTTTCTGAGTGCAACTCACAGACCTTACATCAAAATGTAACATCTTTTAGTAAAGACAGAAGTAAAAATACACATTAAAACTTCTACTATTTTGAATCCTTCTGTTACCTGCTTGCCCTCTTTGTCCTTCGGGAATGGCATTTTCCTGGTTTTTCATTTGTGTAATGTAAATGAAGAATACTTCTGGTAACAAGCCTGTCTGCATTCTCTGCCTTGTGCATCCATGATCAGGCCACTTTCTTCTTCCTCAAATGATTTGTTCTTTTCTTCCCATCTCTCTCTCTCCCTCTCCTGACTCTACCTGCTTTCAGCTCTCCTTGTTGTAGGCCATTAAATCCATCACCATCCATCTGCCCTTCCTGTCTTTTCCACGTTCCATGTTTTTCTTGAGTCTCCTGAGCTGATTATTTAAAGGGCACTTGTTTTTTGTTCTCCTATTTATTTACCTAGTTGACTTTTCCCCTCCATTAAGTAATAAGAAATTTGTTAGGGACTTCTTCAGTTTATAGAAATGTGTTTTTATTTATTTCACTTAAGAGTATGGCCTCAATATGCATCCATTTAGCTATAAATGACTCTAGTTTCTCATTCTTTGTGGCTGAGTAGTACTTCATTTTATTAAAAAAACCACATCTTCTTTATCCAGTTTCCAGTCGATGGGCACTTGGGCTGTTTCCAAGCTTTAGGTATGACAAACTGTGTTGCTATAAACATAGGTGCACATATAGCACTGTGGTATGAGTCTTTTAATTCTTTGGGGAAGAT
>NW_004624792.1:2646282-2719588 GCF_000247695.1 Heterocephalus glaber | reverse complement strand
GGGAAAGGAAAAATTATGAGAAAGAAAAAAGAATGGAATCAAAGTCTGTGTAAATAGGGAAGAGTGGAGAGGGTGAACGGTGCACAGGTAATGGGAGAAAAAATAAGAACTAAGATACATCATGTTCAAGTACAAACACCCAATGATAAATGTAAATGTATTGTATACCTGAAATGTACCAATAAATATACATATTTTAAAAAAGAAATATGTTTTTAAAGTTCCCATGGGTCTGTTCTTCATCACCAAGTTCCACTTAAAATTATAGGTTTGTGCTCAGTTTTAATCTTTACTACTCTTCCAGTAAAATGAATCAGCATAAGTCAGCATTAGACAGACTAATTTTACTATACCATTCAAATTTGGCAACTCTTGTCCTGATTTATTCTGCAAATATTTTAGTGCAGAAGACATGTTCTATTTCAAGGCGCACACATACACACACACACACACACACACACACACAGAGGCCACTACCAGCACCACCAAGATCTAAAACTTGCATTTCTTTGAGGATTTCATTTCCCACATCAGCCATAGATCTGTAGATTATCTGTATGCTTTTCACTTACTGAAGGAAATAGTCGAATGCTTTTCCTTTGAAGGAACCATGAAACTCCAACCACAGCCTAAAATCTCCTTCCAGCTTTGTTTGTTTCCTACATTCTCCTCTCCCTTCACATTCCCCCATTTCTCCCTACACTCCTTGCCAGGCAGATGAAACCATGCATGAGATATGAGGCATGTGAAAAGACTTGATTGTCACTTGTGGCTCTCCACCCTCGAGAGCATGTTGTGTCCCATTGCCTGGACTTCCTCAATTAATACCATCCTCTGGTGAAATATCTGGTCTTCAGAAGACAATGGGCCATATTACACTCACTAAGCTACTGTCACACCCCAGCTATCAACTTAAAATAATTTATGAGGACACTGAAAAATTGAGTACATTTTGATGACCCAAGATGAAAACTGGCATCTTCTATGCCACTTGAGATGAGATCAGGGTGAGAAGCAGCCTTAGGGGGATCAGTTAATTTTCCTTGAATTTCTGAAACAGGAAGAAGCAGAATAAGAAATCAAAAAAAAGGTAGGGGCATGGACAAGCTCTATTCATGACATTTAGCTGCAGGGAAATCCTGTGTTTCTCCATAAAAATACTAAAGAAAAATTGGGAAGGTCCACCTGGTGATTTGACCCAAATCATGCTGTATGGTTTGAACCTATCCCCTCCACAACTCAATGTGATAGTATTAAGAGGTGGGCCTTTAAGAAATAATAAGGCCAGGAGGGTTCCTCTCTCCATAAGAGGATTAAAGCTCTTATGAAGAAGCTTCACACAGCATTCAGTAAGCTTGCTCTTATACCTTGTGCCAGGTGAAGTATAGTGCTCCTCTGTCCAGAAGATTCAGCAACAAGGTGCTATCTTGGAAGTAGAGAGCATCCCTCACTAGGCACCTTACCTACATCTCCATCTTGACTCTCAGTGTCCAGAATCACGAAATAAATTTCAGCTCTCCATAAATATCTAGCCTACAGTATTTTGTGATAGCAGCACAAATAAATGAAGACACATACCAACAGAGGGTAGATGGTACACATCTTTCTGTAATGGCTTTTGGTTCAGTTTTAATATTCGAAGGTATGAGGTGCCTCACTCTTGACTGGGAAAATGGAGAGCCCTTCCAGAACGCACTGATTTGGGAAAAATCAGTTCTTTCACTCAACTGAAATTCTCCTATGATTGTTTCCAGTTAACTGCTCGTATCAATAACCATACCCTAAAGCAGTGGAGTTTCCAGTGGTACTCCTCAGACTGAGTAGCCTGCAAAGCTAAATGGAGGTAAAGATTAATTCTGTTCACCTTTCCTCCTCCCAAGGCCCCTTACCCCAACCAACTCCAGGCCATCTGATTGGCTCAGTCGTTCTCAGCCTTGGCGACACCACATTGTAATCACGGGGTGGGGGTGGGGGGTGCTTTCAAAACTCTAATCCCAAACCAATTAAATCAGGACCCTGCAACAAGTTTCAGCAACAGATGTGGTGGCTACAATGTGCAGTTAAGGATGAGAACTGCTGAGTTCTGTGCTTTCACCCCGACTCAGATGGGGCTGAGACACCTGTTGTTTCCTTCTTCCTCTCATCCTAGTGAAGGTCAGTCTTACTGTATTCATATCACACTTTTGAACCTTGAGATTCTTAGAAACATGTTTGAAGTGACACAAAGACTCAACACTGATGAGCCAGCAGTTAGTACAATGTAACTGGCACCAATTTATGTATATGTAACCTGTAAGTTCCTCTGTAAACTGCTGCTTCAACATTCTGTTGATCTACTGTTTTCTACTGGATCAGAATACCTTGGCCCTGTTGAAGCTCTCCTGTATGTGCTCAAGACAAAGTTCTTATTCACTCCAGTAACACTCCTCATCAGCCTGAGGGTATGCTGTTCTTTCACGGGTAGAATTCTTCAACCTAGAATATAGAAAAATATTTATTGATAACAATTTGTGATATATTTCTGGGTCAACAGAGCATGCAACCAGTTTGAAACATCTTAAAACTGCATATATGTGTGTAGTAAAGGTCACAAAGGATATGCACCTAGCTAAGATATTCATGGTAAAATTGTGTATGAAATGTAGCATATCTGCATTTTCCAATTTTCTACCAAAAGTAAAATCACGGGTAAGCAGTCTTTAGGATGGCCCCTAGTCATGTTCACCTCTTGCTATTCATGCCCTGATGCATCATCCCCTCGTGTGTGGGCTGGATTTAGGTCCTTGATTCTAGAGTGCAGTAGAGCTAATGGAATACCATTTCTGAAATTAGGATGTTAAAGAGACTGAGCATGCTCTCTTGTCTCTCATGCTAATAGCCCACAAGGAACTGAATGTTGCCAAGAGCAACACAAATGAACTTGGAAGTAGATCCTTTCTCAAGTGAGCTTTTGGGTGAGAACACAGTCCTGGGCTGAAATCTTGGCTACAGTCTTGTGAGACACCTGGAGCCAGAGGCATCCAGCTAAGTCACGCCAGATTCCTGACCAGCAGAAACTGGGAGGGAACAATTGTTTGCTGTTTCAAACTGCTTACTTTGGGTTTCATTCACTACTCAGTGATAGAAGCTAATCCACATGTGTAACAATATTTTAGAAATTAGTTTTGAAAATCTTAGAGACATGTTTGCTAATAAACTTAACATTAACACCTTGAATTCCCTTTCCCAACCCCAGTTCTTTCTTCCCAACATTGCAAAACTACTGGATCCAAACACCTAAGCTCTGTTCAATTACTGAGTCCCCTACCTCTCCAGGCCTCAGTTTCCTCCTTTTATGAAAAGAGGGTACAATCTAACCACCAAAACCTTGCACTGCTCCTATGTACATCTATTTCCCCAGCTCTGCAGAAAGACAGCTGTCTGTACTTCTCAAGGATGAGCTCTTTACCTGTCTCTCTGCATTTATTCTATTTTTCTTTCCCATCATTTTAGATATAAAGGCTCCAAGACTGTGGCATTCATGTTCTGGGGAAAGTAAATACAACTAACCTGAAGCAGCCCCAAGAAGGAAAGTGACAAGGAATTTAGTTAGCCATAGCTGGAGTTGGTGTCAGATTTAGGGAGCTCCTCAGTCACTGGTCCACTCTTTCAGCCACTGGAAAAGTAGAAATAAGAACTTCTGAAAACACAGCGGCAATCAAACTACCATACTCTGCATACAATCCCTCCTCAAAAGTTCTGGATCTGAAGGAGTTTGTGGCCTCTAGGTAAAAGTCAGCCCTGTTGAAGAGTGCCAGATGAGCATCTAAGCCTCTCCAGACATAGCTTTCTTTTAGGGCCTTTGCCAGCCTTCCAGACATAGCAAAAAATTGTAGTGTTTCTTCAGGCTCCCAAAGGGGAACACTGAGGGGAAGAAGTCAAACAAATACCTCCAACTTCTCTTCTGCAACCCTAAAAACGTAATCTGGTCAGTAGCCCCATTAAAGCAGAGAACTTTCTTCATCCTCTGGAGATCCAGAACCGACCTGCTTTTCCTTCTATTGTGGCTCATGGCATAAACCCAAGATAGTCTCACTACAAGCCTAACATGGTGTATTGTGAAGGTTACTAGTCAATGTTCACCAGGACCAAAATCAAAGAGACCTGGGGCATCACAGGATTATGATCCTAGCAGCAAACAAACTCCAGGCTAGGCTTACTCTTTGCTGGAGCTCCACATGTAGTCTGAGGCTAGACTTTAATAAATGCTGCAGAAGTCATTGGTTTGTTTTCACCTCTTCCTCTGACAACAGTCCCTTATTTCTTGGTGAGGTCCTTGCTTTCCTGAGAGGTTGCAATGGCTGTGATAGAACAGTAACAATAATAGCTGAGCACTACTTGTACAGCATCTTATTTAAATTTAAATCTATGGTTAGGTATTATTAAATCTATGTAAGAGATGAGGAGACTGAGGGATAAAAATATCCGGTCATCTCGAAGAACAAAGGAAATAAACGGCCACCTGGGTTCTGTGTGGCCCCAAGCCTGTGTCTCTTATAGGGTGCCCTGGACCACACTGTTACAGACTCACAGATGCACTGCACCAGCTTCATCTCTCTACTTCAGCTGCAGGAGATGGATGGTCAGGGTTAGCGGTTCCCAGCTAGGCTAAGCGTAAGAATCTACGGGAATGCCAAACCCTCCCTTTTCTCCAAGGCTTTCAGATTCAGGGATCTGGAGTGAACCACAGAACTGAGTTTTTAAACAAGGGTTCTTACTGATTCTAATGTAGCCAAATCACACACTGATATCTTGGAAACACCAGACTGAAGTACCTTAAAATTCCCTTCCAGAACTAAGCAGGAGGACATTTGGGGAGCTACCTAGTCACCTGCGCCCTCTCTGCAATCACTCTGTCCAGTGTCCCCTTCCTGGGTCTGCAGCACCACCACTTTGTCTCATTCACTCCTGGCCAGGGTTGGGAGCTTACACCCAAACACACTGGCCCAACATGGCCTGGCCCTCTGGCCTGCCTCTGCCCAAGCTGTCATTCTCAGTAAGTTTTCTTGCTCCTAGCATCTCATCCACCAGACCTGTAGTTTTCAAAATAGGCAATGCATATATATTACAAATCTCCAAAATTATAAAAGGGTATACTGAGAAATATTTTCTTCCTATTCTATCACCCAACTACTGAGGTTTCACCCCCAAAGGGACCCCAAATATGTTTTACAAAAAGAAATACAAATGGTACCTCAATATAAGTTCCATTTTGCTCTTTGATTATTTTTGGAAAATGTGTTTTGAAAATTATTCCAGATACAGTGCATAGAATGATACAGAGCTTAATTCTTCATTGTATGAATATGACATACTTTCATTTTAACCTTCCCCCTGTTGATGGCTATTTCCAGCTTCTGGCTATTACCAAAAGTATTCTTGTATGTGTGTCCATGTATGAGGATATCTGTGAAATAAAATTCACAGAAATGGAATTGGAGGTCAAACGGTATGTTGTGCTTCTTAACTGTGATACCCCATCCTCTCTGAGTCAAATTTCTTATCTCTGGTACCCTGGAAAATGGAGCTCAGATCTCTGCTCATTTGTGTCCAAGTCTCTAAGCTGGGTCCCTGATTTCCTGGGGCAGGAGACTCCAAGGACGGGTCAATGGGTCTGGCCAGTCCACTTACCCTCAGCCAAGTGAGTCCCCTGCAGACCCTCATCTCAGCTTCTGAGACTAGGCTTTCACATCCAAGGAGTTTGCAAAGTTTTCCTCTCGAATGGACTGTTCTCTTAGATAACCCTCCCTGCCTAGGTTTCAAGACCTTGAGCACCCTTTGTGATGCTAACTGGCCTCATCTGTCAATGGTACTCTCCATCCAGTAGCTCTTTTTTCCCATCCTTTAACCAATCCCAATTCTTCATGTCTCTGAGCTGGCCCGCCATATTGACGGTCAAGACCTAGTACAATCATATGCTGTGGATCATCTCCAGATAAAACTACAAGGTAAGTGACATTTGTCTTAGAGCCCTTCTACACATTTTCTCTGGAACACTGCATGCCCTCAGAATGCTCTCTGGTTCCCCAGAGTTTCCTCTGGGCCCTCTGCCTGGATTACTCTTCTGTATTTAACAGTATTCTGTGTCCCAGATTTCTTTCATTCCCTCCACCTGTCTCATCTTCCACCTCCTAAGGGTCCTATTGAGATCATCTGCATGGCAGATGGTATCAGCAGTGTGACAGTACTCCTACAGATATTTTCATCTTGGTAGAGAACTTCTAGAGATATCTTCTTTGAAAGAATGGCATTGCAGAGATGGAAGTTTCTACATCAAGGTAGGGCAAGGGTGAGATATTATAGGAAAGGGTGGGTCTAGGAGGTAACACTTCATGGCAGAAAGAAAACGATAGAAAATACACATAAAGAAAATGGAGGTTCCAAGTTCCCACTTCTTACTATGTGATACCAACAGGGCCTCACTTTGCAAAAGTTTCCTCCTAACATATTCCCCATAATGATGTCAAGGAAAACAAAGATAATTGATGAGAAATTACTAAGCAACCAGGAAAAACTTGCTCAGATACAAGGCATTGTTAGTCTTCCACCAGCATCACACAAATCCCTGAGCTTTGGCCTACCAAGAATACCAGGCCCTGGGCTGGGGATTTAGCTCCGTGGTGCCACCACCTGCCTCGCAAGCACAAAGTCCCGAGTTCGGTCCCTTGTACCAAAAACAGAACAGAACAGAACAAAACAAAACAAAACAAAACAAAAGAATACCAGCTCCTTTCATGGCAACTACTTTGCAAGAAAGATAAAGGACAATATTTTTCTATCTTGTTTCTACCCCATTCTTAGAATGGAGTGAAAAATTCTATCTAACAACCAGTGCTGCTCCTGTTAAAATCTTTATACCATCAGAGTCAACTCTAACTTTTTCACCTTGCCTCAAACCTGAACTTCAATTTCTTAGATTCATACAATAACAACTTCTCTTGTTACAGATAGATATTCAACTTGAATTTATTTTCATGAATGCTAAACATTAATGTGTCCTTTCTACATCCTATCAGCTCTCCGTAATTTGGGGGTGGCTGTGGAGAGTGTTCCTTGAGTCTGTTATTCAAATTATGTCTTTCCTTGTATTCAATGTTCTATAGCTCCCGAGGGTCATGAGAAGTCTGTCGGAAGAATGTAAAAGAATGTTGACAGCTTCCCTCTTCAAAATTGAGGTGGAGTTACCAGAATATTTTTGGGTGCTTCTTTTCTGAATTGCACAACCTGGATATCTTAGGTGTAGATACTTTTTGTCCTTTCCTCCTTTCTTTTCTCTTCTCTTCTCTCCTCTCCTCTCCTTTCCTTTTCTTTTAGGAGGGGGCTTGAGTACAGGACCCTGCTATGTAGTTCAGGGTGACCTTGAACACACTATGTAGCCCAGGCTGGCCTCCAGCTCAGGGATCCTCCTGCCTAAGCCTCCTGAGTGCAGGAATTATAGGTGTGCACCACCATGCCTGGCCAGATGCTTTCTTTATTTCTCTCCACTGTTCTGCTTTTGTACTGAACCACACATGTGGATTACTGCTGGTTGAGGTTATCACATTCTAGGTGGTCTGTTCAGGGAAGGCAGGGATCCTAGAAATAAGTGCTTTGTCCCAAGCTAGAATAATATTAAATGAAAAGAAAAATAATCACCATACTTCTTTCTTTCTACAACATCTTTGGAGACATCTTTGGCTTTTCTTCTTCCTAGATCAACTCAAAAGAAAATCAAGTTCTAAATTCCAAAAGCTTCTCCCTATTCTAACTTGTTCTCTACAGCAAGCCTATGAAAAAAGCATTTTGGGCAAACTAGAATCCTGAGAAGTGAAGACATTTTCCCCAAGGCCTCATGGTTAGGAAGTAACTTGACCAGGATCCAGGAACAAAACAAAGAAAATAAGTGTCCTCAAGAGATTTCATCATTGAAACCAAGGGAAACACTGGGCCCACATGTGGGATAAGGGAAGGACTCACCTTAGTGTGAGAAAATTGGGTCTGAATGATTATTCCACAGCTACAGAGAATTCTGCGACTGAGTGGCCAATAGAATGGGTGTAACATAATTTATTTTTACCAATTGGAGAGATTTTAATAATATCAATAGTGTCCAGCTATAATGTGCTATATGTATATATACATGTATGAATGAATAATTAACCATTACATATATATATGTATCTGTATTCTCTATTGTGTTTACATTAACCTATATATAATATATGCTCATATAAGTTGCAAATAATCTATTATTTCTGTTGTAGTTTTTAAAAATTAATTTTATTGGTACATTTTAGGTATACAATATAATGACATTCATCATTGGAAATTTGCACCTTTACATAATCTCTCTTGGTTCTTATTTTTTCCCCATTCCCCTGCCCTCCCTTCAACCCCTCTATTCCTCCCTTTTTACAAAGACTTTGTTTCCATTTTTTCATTTTCTCATATTAATTTCATTCCCTTCTTTCCTTTTGTTTTAGATTTTTAAAACTGAATCTTCTTGTACTTTCATAGTTTCAGATTAAGAATTTGTTCAAGTTTTGTAAATTAAATCAACCAATTGCTTTAATATCAAAATCCAATCAGAATCTTTAAGCTCTCTTTTATTTTTCTGTGTGTACATATGCGTATCTATGTCAAACTTTTTGGCGTTTAGGTTTTGGTCCTCATATCTATTCAGTTCTCTTTTCCCACCACCCTTCTAGAATAGGATCTCACACCGTCTGGGGCAGACATGGAGGTATTTTCTATATTTGTGCACAATTATTTCAAGCACAGCACTCTAGCTTTTGGATGACAAAACTGAATTTCCTTTTGAACACAAAGTTGAAGGTATCTGTTAGACAGACAAGAAGATGAGAGTCATGCAGATATCATCTGCTTCTATGTCTTCCTTTTCTACGCTGGGTCTTCTCGGCTCGATATTCAGATGACATTGTCATCAAACTCCTTATCATCTTGTGTCCCTATTCCAAGAAACATTCTTTTTCAAGATTTCTCTTGAAATCTTGAGCACCCAGAATTAGATACAGTACTTCAGTTAATGGCTGACCAGCAGGATAGACACGGTTGTTCTATAGTTCCTGGGGACTGTAACTGATGTCACTGGTGCCCAGCCCATATTTCCTTGAGACATACTATTCTGGTTACTGCCAGGGTGACTTCTCTGTATTTGCTTGCCTAATCTGGGGACTTTCTCTGGCTGCCAGAGCCACTTTGTGCACAGTCAGAGATGCCAGTGGACTAACACTGCCGGAGGAGCCTTCAGCCAGTGGCTACTGGGACTGGAGTGTAAATGTACTGCTCACTTACTCTCGGCTAGGATGACTCAGGACTCATGTTCTCTACTCCCATCCCCAGCAGCATCAAGCTCCTGATGCCCTCAGGGATACTGGTTTGATACACTCTTGGTTGGCTCCTTCTCTTATTCCAAACAAGAGAAGGCTTCTTGGGGTCAGCTCCCCAATTAATCCTTATCTCTACCTCTGCTTCTGTGGGTACACTAAGACACAGTCCAATACTGAAACAGCTTTCTTAGCATTCACATTATGCTGTTCCTTTTCCTTATCTTAAGATCATAAAAAGCCTCAACCTTTTTTTTTTCTATGTCAACTATTACCAAGCCATATTTTTCCAATGCTGTGTCTTTATGATTGATTTTTAAACCTAAACTCAGACTTTATGTTTTTTCCTGTTATACTCTTGGCTTATTTCCATATTTCAACCTAACAGAATAACTTTGAATATTGATTTGCTCTTTTGCTGTGTTATCTATCCCTCCCAGACATGAGTCATATTTGTAAATCTGATAAGGATGTCTTCCATGCCTTTGCTTACTTCTTTTAGAAAAGTATTGAACAAGGTAGGGCTAGGAACAGAGCACTAAACTAACCTCCCCTCTTGCTTCAATAATCAAAATCCTTTCAGTAAGAATCTTTATTGCTGGTGATTCAAATTACCTCCATGAAGTAAACCCAGATTTTGCAAACTCGCTCATAAGAATGTCGGGCAAGTCCAGCTCAGTTGTTTTGCTAGAATCAGGATTATCCATGATTATGTCATACCTCTGGTACGTAATTCTGTGACCCTAACAGAAAGGAAATGTGGTTGGTTGGTTTGTTGTCAGCCACTTGCTATTACTCACTAAAACTACTGGATTTGTTTATAAAAGCTCCCAATCTTCCTTTGAATAATCATTTCAGCATTTTACCTGTGAGCAAGGTACACACGCTGGTCGTAGAGAAGGAGAGTTCAACATCTACCTTATCCTTTTATTTGAGAGCAGGAACTTTTACTAATACCTACTTTCCTATCCTCATTCATTAAATTCTTTCCAACAGAGAAAGTGCTTACTAAGGGTACATGTAAGAGCCCGGGGTGCAATTTTTCTGAAGACATCACCCCTTTACCAAAGTGTGTGTTCCCTCTGTCCCTGCTTGTAAAGGCTAACTCTTTCTAGAGAGCTCAGCCAGACTCCGTGGCCCCGTGGCCAGTAACCCCTCATCCGTCTTCTCAAGTCTGTCCCCCCTCCCACCCCATTTATCTTCTTACCTAAATACTTGGTCTAAAGCTTTGGCTACTCCATTTAGCCCTTGGGGATCCAGGCTTCTTCTGGCCCTGGCCCAGGCCTTTGCATCCCACATGGGAGGCCCCCTCTGCTGAGGACTCTAACTCTCACACTCAGCCTTAATTTCCATACTCTCTGGAAGTTTCACTTTGTTTTTCTTCTGTCTCTCACTCTCTTTTCATTATCACTGGCCCCTTTCACAGTTAGTAATCCTATTTCTTTTGCCTTCTATTCTTCATGAGAAATACTCCCCATATATTCTTTCAAGCCAGGATTCAACCCACTTTTCCTCTGAAGAACTTAAGGTGAGGTGGGTATCTTGGTCTTTCCCATCCACCACCAGTTTTCCTTCTGGATATTCTTCTCTTCTTCCAGAACTATGAGAAGATTACTCCGGTGGACTGCAGAAGCCCTGAGAGCTAGGACAGGCCTTCATTGTGCACAGCACAGTGTCTGATTCCCCTAGGCCAATGAATCCATAGACGTTGAGGAAGGAGTTGAGGGAATAGATTCTTCTTCAAGCCAGGATTGGGGATCTTTGCCATAAACCCTTTCTAGAATGTTTTTGGTGAGGGACAGAACTGAGGATGATGGGGGACATGGAAAACAAAAACTGGATTTTCTTGGTACAGGTTCCCTCACTTTTGAGCAGCCCAGCCTTCCTTCCTCAGGCTAGCAAGGATGTCTGCCTGCTGTCAGACATTTTCTGCTGAATAACTCAGGAGGAGGAGGAAGCCAGTTTGTGACCTGCAGAGACTGTCCACATCCCAGGGAACTCACCTGCTCTGCTGGATGAAAGTCTAATAGACACCTGCCGCCACTGCCACAGTCAGAGGGCAACCGGACTGAGGAGGGCTGGGAGAGGGCAGAGAAAGGGGGAGCAGGGAGGGAAGGAGGAACCAGCCAAGACTCCTGACTCTGATCCCAAATCCCTTTGCAAAGCCATTACCAAAATTGATTTTAATAAGTGAAAGATATACCTTGGTCGAACATTGTTTTTAACTGGCAGCAATTAATTAATTAACCATCACTAGCCTGGACATCATAATGGGATGATATTTTGATGCTAACACATTATTGAAAAGGACAAGCCATTTTTCCCCCTAGTAATCAATTAATCAGCCCCAAATGAAGATCAGACTGCTGCCCGTGCTCACAGGCACTTCTAGCTTCCTCTGCCAGGACTCCTACTCCCTGCTTTAGGGCTCTGTGCCTTGTTAAGTAGTTTGAATTAAGTCAGTCAATGTTAACTCAGTATTTAAAAAAACCTCATAATAGTTAAGTTTAAGAAATCTCTGAACATCTTCTTCATAATTAATAAATGAAAAATGTTCCTGTAGCTAATCAATAAAGTTGTTAGAGAGAATTGATCGGAGGGGGAACTCTTTTTGTGGGTACAATTTTTCACCTACTCAGAACAAAAGACTCCCCAGAGGGCTGTCAATGTGATAGACACTTAGGAGTCTGACCCAAAAGGAAAAAAAATTATAAAAAAACAATTAATTAAAATCTCTGGGAGTGACATCTTCCATTCTGTGGGCAGGAGCTGGGTCCAGTGTGCAGGTGGCTAATAGGGAACTCTGGGAGAGCTGAGGGCAGCCCCAATGCCTGGGCCTACCCACCCTTGAAGCCTATGCCCTGCACAGACTACAGTCCTTCTTCTTTGTAAACTCACAACAGGAATGGTGACCCATGACACACAAGTGTGTAAGGCACATAGGAGCTGCATTTGTGTGGGGCTGCCGGGAGGAAGGGTGTGCATAAAATGCGTGGAGATCTGCTGGAATGGAACAATGTCTTGCAGATTATTTTGACATGTAAAGGATTCGGCATGTTCAGGAGCAAGAAACTCTGAATGCTCCATGAGGTCCAAACCTCAGAATTATTTGCACAGCGCCTTGCTTATGCAAGGGGCCCAAGGAATCTATGGGGGTTAAGGGAGGGCAGGGAATGGGGAAAAAATAAGAACCAAGATACATCACGTAAAGGTACAAGATCCCAATGATGAATGTAACTGTTACAATAAACTTAATAAAAAATAAATAAATAAAAATGCAAAATTAAAAAAAGAAAATAAAATATGCCCCAGATGGGAACCTAGTTCCCATCAGTGTGTGGTTACCATGAAATTCGTCCATTTCCATGTCTGCAGGTACAAATGAAGGCAATGAATCACATGTATCGTGGCACCTTTCCTTTACGTTGTATTGGACAAGTTGTAAGACATAATATTTATTGAGCCTTTACCATGTGCATGGCGTTGTACCGAGTACCTAATGTGCATTAGTCACTTAATCCTCACAGCAATCCTACATGACAGACAACATGATTATCATCTTACAGATGAGTAAATGAAGGCTTAGGAAGATGAAGTCATTTGGTAAAGGTCACACACCCAGTGAGAGGCCACTGGATTTTGGACCCAGCCTTGCCTTGTTCTGGAGAATGTGCTCTTACCATTGTGATACATTGCCCCCAATGAGTGATGGGCAGCTGGGAGGACAAAGGCCAGAGGCACGGGCCAGCAGCTCTGAACTTTGACTAGAAGATCTGTAAGGCAAGTGGCCTCTTACACCCAGATCCATGGAGTTTTACTCATATGACTAAGTGGATTAAAGAATATGTTGTCTGTCCTTATAGAATGCAGACTAACAATCTTTTTCAAATTACAAAATGATAAAAGTGCAGAAAAAGTAGATCAGAAGCATTTTTCCCAATGTATTTTTGGTCAGTATGCTTGCTCTTTTATTACAGTAACTATAATGTAATTAACTAGTGACCAATAATATTCTTGGACAACTAGGGTACATGGTAACAATGCAGGTTCTAGGATCTATCCCAGATCCCCTGAAATAGTCAGGTGATTTGCATTTTCATAGTCTCAGAGATCAGGTGTGAGAATCACTGATGTAAGGCTTTCCCCAGTGGTTCTGTATCCCATTCCCAAAGAAATGCTAGTTAGAGGTGTAATTGGGAGTATGTTGAAGAAAAAGAATTCTAGTCATTTATTGCTGTGCAATAAACTACCCCCAAAACAATTAAAACCGCTTAAAACCATCAGGTGTCTAAAAAGAAAGATTTGTATAGCTTACTAACCTGCAATGCAAGCAGAGCATACAGGAAGGGCCCCTCTCTACTTCAGAGAAAATCAGTTAAGGCTGGAGTGGATTGGAGCTGAAGGTCCACTTCCAAGATGGCTTTCCCACAAGGCTGCTAAATTGCTACTAGCTGTGGGTTGGCAGCTCATCTGGGACTGAGAACCAGGGATCTGTTCCTGTCTGGGTAGGATTTTCCATGGGTTCCTTGGGCTTTCTCACAGGATGGTACTGGGTTTCAAGAGTATGAGTCCCAAGAGAAAAAAGGGGGCAGCTGCCAGTTTCTTAAAACCCTTGGATAGGAAACTGCTATCATGTTGATTCTGACACATTCTGTTAGTCAATCAATCATACAGCTAGATTTAAGGAGAGGGGACATCCACCCACTCACAATGGAAGGAGAATTAAAGAACTTGGGGGCCATGTTTTAAAACCACCAGAGTCAGAATGCCTTTCTTGAGTCCCCCTCTGCAACTAGTTGTGTTATTGTAAACCTTGCTAGTCTTAGATTCTTTACAAATATTAAGAGAAAATCGGCCACATTATTGCCTAAAGGTCTCTCGTCCCATGTGCACATGTCACTAGTAGGAGAGGTAGGGCTATTGAGTGCAGGGAAACTCCTCTATAAGGGTTTTCTTTGTTCTTTAATGATTAATATTAAGATTCCTTCACACAGGTCTGAAATCCATGTCCTTCTGGGTCTTATTTAGCTCAGCAGCAGTTTTAGGTCTATCTCAGAAATCCCCCTGAGTTCCAAGGAGGCTGCAGAGGGTAACTTAACTATTGGGATGCAGGCTTAATTATACTGCCATTGTCTCCGTCAGGTTGGCCAGCCCAAGGACCATGCTGCAGCCCACTCAGAATCTAAAGGTTATTCTTCAGTGGAATATGGGGAAAAGTACAAGGCTGCTTCAGTTTACTTAAGTCTCTTCTCCAAGATCTGCCCAAGAGAGCATGCCTCAAATGTCTTCATTCTAAGAAAAGGTAGAGGATAAGTGATGGAGGGATTTGGCTAATACATCTTATTTCCTCATCACAGCAGAGAGCTAGATGCTGCTGCTTCCATTTTGCAATGCTAGAGAAGTCAGGGAGGTCAGAGAGCTCACCTAATCATTCCAATACTGAGACACAAGATGAGGGACTCTTCCCAAGACCTCAGTCAGGTAGTTGTGTGAAAGAAGATGCGAAAAATCAAGCACCTGACCTAAACCACCAAGAGTAAGTGGACCAGCCTGAGGATGTGGTCCCCAAGGCTGCAAAAGTTTTCTGTCCATAATTACCATGTAGACCCTGACACAGCCATTTTAATTTTTTCCAATGGGCCTCGCAGGGCACCTGTTCAAGGAGGAGTGGTCGGAGGAGACAAGAAGAACAAACACTGGAGAAATGTTGACCTCATTTATTGAGGGGTTTCTGAGTCCACTGGAGAAATTACAAACCAGGGAGAAGTCAGAAAGACATCTCAGAAAGGGAACGTTGAACAAAACAAGTGGGTTTTTAATATTCCTCTTCAATTCTCATTTGAATATAGAATTGTGTCATTTATAAGTTATCTTTCTTTATATAATAGATGAGTTTCAAGGAAGTGCTATATAGAAATATTTTTCTGAATAGATTTTATTTTAGATGTGAAGTGAAAAGTGTTTATTTAATGGACTCTTGAGATAAATTAAATTTCTAATGATCTAGATTGTCAGTGCTTATCTTCTCCCTCCATGCTTTAATCTGTAAAAATATATTCAGGATAATCTCTGGTATCATTTTCAGTTCTAATGTTCTGCAATGCTAGGAATTTGTTAAAACTTCTTTTGTTTTGTTTTTGACACAAGGTCTCACCATGTTGCCCAGGGTGGCCTTGAACTTACTGTGATCCTCTCTCCTCGGCCTCCTGAGTGCTGGAATTGCAGGTCACACCCAGCTTGTTAAAACCTTTTAAGACCCCAAATTCAATTAATCAGACACTCTTCCTGGATTTGGAATATCCTCTTACTAGCAGAGCCATTCAGTATTCCTTTTAAGCACAGTAATGCAAACCTTCCATAGTAATAAATAAAATTAGTGGTTCTTAAGAATTTCTGCTATGGTGCTCGCTTCGGCAGCACATATACTAAGAATTTCTGCTATCACTCTCTGTGGCCATTTCAATGAAAACTAAGCACTCAATCTGTCAGGGATCTTTCGGTTATTTTTGAATGACAGAACCAATTCATCCTGGTTTAAACAAGCAATCAAATGAACAAAAGGTTGGGAGTGGACTCACTGGTCTATACAGGAAAGTTTAAGGGATGAGTCTTCAAGAGTAGAGTTATCTAAGATTTCAAAGAATAGCAAGTCACTGTTTCTCTCTTTGGCACGTTGTCTTCTTTGTTAACTTGGTTTTCTCTACATGATGCTGAAGACAGCTACCAGCAAAGACAATCACAATATCAATGTGGCAACTTTAGCTGAAAGGATTTCATCAACATCTCTGGACACGAACTAGGCCATGTGCCCAATTCTGAAGTTGGAGGACTGGGGATAGAGTCAGCTCCACTCTGAACAACTCAGGTTAAATTCAGACAGAGGAAGTAGGCAGAAAATTGGGGTTCTAGTACCAAAAGAAAAATAAAAAGATATCAGGCGGGCAAAAGAGAAAACCTTTGCCCAATAGAAATATACACACCTTCTATTTGTTTCTGAGAATTGTCGTTAACAAAGAACCACAAACTATATTCTCTCAATGTCCTGGGGAATAGAAGTCCAACATCAAGATTCTGTCAGGGCCTTGCTCTCTTGGAAATCTATAAGGGAGATTCCTTCCTTGCCTCTTTAACTTTCGGCAGCTCCTGGAATTCCTTGGATTGCAGTAGCATTACTCCAATCCCTGCCTACCTCTCTCTTCACATGGCCTCCTTCCCTGTATAATATCTTTGCCACCCTCTTTTATAAGCGCACTAGCAAAGGAATAAAAATTTCTTCCCAAGAGCCTTAATTAAACCTATCTGTGATGGTCCTATTTTTAAATAAGACCACATTCTGGGGTTCCAGTTGCACATGAATTGGAGAGGGGTACTTCTCAATCTATTACGTGCCTCATAATGCACACATCTATAAAATTTGCCATATGTTTTCAGGAGGTCTGTGGTATCGCTCAAGTCCACCACATAAAGGAGTATGGATCATAGATTAAGAGGCCTGAACCAGAGTTTTCTCAACCTCGTCATATTTACATTTGGAGCCAGATGATTCCATGTTATGAGGGATGCCTTGGGCATTGCAGGCTGTTTAGCAGCATCTTTGACCTCTACCCATTCAACACTGATAGTATGCCTTCCAGTTATAACAATTAGAACGTCTCTAGACATTGCCAAGTGAAACCTGGTTGTGGGGAGGGGAATATTGTCCCCAGTTAAGATTGACCTACACCAAAGCTGTCAAGATGTAAAAAGCCATTCTGATAATACAATAATCTTGAGTACATATACAGAGAGGTCTCATAGGTCAACCATACAAGAGTAATCCTGACAGCTTGTTTGTGGCAGTTGGCAGTTTGGGTTCCCTTCACACGCCTATCATGGCAGGATATTAATGAAGAAAGTGTCCTCTTATCTCACACCTTCCTTTAACCACATATCCAACCTCTCCACCATCAGCCATGTCACTAGGTCAAGACTTCAAAGAGCTCAAACTTCAACTTGGTATCTTGAAGCCTAAGTTCCATAGATAGCTTTGCTTAGCCCTTCCCTGAAGGCTCACACTCTTCTATTGTTTATTGTTTGGGAAGAAACAATGTTCCATCCATCTTTGTTTCCCTCTAGGACCCAGTTCAGTGCCTTATACTCAAACATCATTCAATACATGCTAAATCTATTAAAAATATAATACTATTACCTGGAATTTATTTCTTAATTCTATGTAAGATATATTGAGATCACTTGAGATCAAAATAAATGTTTGATTCTTAAGAAAATAATCTATTTTTAGAAGGAAAATATAATTTAACTTGGTTGCCTTGCATAAATAGGAAATCCGATTATTCTTTGATCTTACTTTTCCTTTTTAAAATTTAATTCACGGAGAGATGACCAATTATGGATGACCTATACCATAATAACATATCTGTTAATGTTCTAGAAAAAGCAGTAAATTAAATTAAATATTAATAGGTTTTGAATTGATTTGAGGAGCTAAAACAAATAGATATCATATGCTGTTGGATATAATTCTGTATATTTTTACTGAGACTGACTTTAAATTGGGAAGTAAAGGAGGACCCTTTCTTTACATCTCCAGAATCAATTTCCCTTGGGTCTTGCAATGGTACTAGACACTTGGTTATGTGTAATAAATAATAAACTCAAGAGCCAAGACGTGAAGCATGGTTGGTACACATAACTGATGCATTAACTTATTCTTTCATTTGTCTCTTCACCCATTCAGCAGGCATCCACAGTCACCTCCTGTGTCAGACATTGTTCTAAGTCCCAAGGATTAGAGGCAAACTAGAAACAATCCCAGTCCTCAAGGAGCTGTCTGAATGGTAAGAGGGGAGGCATGTAAACAAATGGGATAATTGATAAGACTTGGGGGGGTGTCATGTAGAGAACAATGGGAATACAATGTGGACAGATCTACCAGGGGAAAACCAGGAAAGTCCTCATGGAGAAAGTGACCCTTCCATCACTACAGGGTGGCTTGAAGAACATCCAGGGAATGGTGTCCGGGGCGCAGGAGGATGTTGATGTTTGGAAAGTACAAGAGCAGTAGGTCTTGGAGCTACTGCCTAACGGTCCTTAGCTTTGAGGTAGTTGTGTGATGCTGGGGAAATGGCTGAAGCCCCTAGATGGCACAACAGGTAGCCTGAGAAGATGAGGGTGAATGGAACTGGCAGGAACCTCTAGATCGTGAGGAAACCAGGGCAGGCCCTGCTAGACTTGAGGGCCTGTATACAAGCCTGAGACACTAAGGAAGCCCATCTTAACAGTCTAAGAGCACAGGCTCTGGACTTAAATCTGAGTTCTAATACAAGTTCTAATACAAGATCTGAGTTCTAATACTGACATTTTTCTGAGCCATAAAATGGAAGTATTCGATGTTGTTGGAAGAAATAAATGAGCTAATGTTCATGAAGCAGAATCTAGCACACAGCAACAATCACTAAATGGCAGATGTGGTCATCATTTTATTATGAAAATGCACATAAAGGATTAGAGAAACACATTTTAACCCTTTAATTACTAGATTGTTTATTCCAGAAATATTTATTGAGTTCTTTGGTACTCCAAACATTTTCTTTTCAGTACTAGTAGGGGAAAAAACAACATTCGTGGCCTAAGCTTAAGAACTCAAGAGAATCTGAACTTGGATAGGAAAAAAAGTGCATCTTTATTTTCATTAAACTAAAATTTAGCATTTCCCTCATCTACAAATGCAGGCAACTAACCATACTTTGTACCTGTGGCTTTATCACCAATAGAAATAGATATTTTCACATCACAGTCATTAGAGATATATAGAAATATTTATTAGAAATACCAATGCTTCAGAATTAGGGAGTCAATCAGTCAAGCACTTGTAGGTACTGTTTTTTTATGTGTTAATAAGTGAGCACATATAGGCCTATACCACAAATTGTGGATTCTTTTGCATTTCAATAATCATGTTTCAATATAGTTGGCTTCCTTTGCAATACTGTGTGCTATGTCTTATGCTTTTATAAGTCCTTATTCTGAAAAGAGATATGTAGGCTTCTCCAACAATGTCAGGGAACACACAAAGGTTAATACATGGAGTATATTAAAGTCTGAGAGGGACAGACAGAAACAAGTAACTTCACACCAGATAGTGACAGTGCAATGAGGGTTAAAAGGCAGAGAAAAGACTTGAGAGCAGTGGGTTTATTTAAACAGGACTCAGAGAAGGAGGAGGTGACACCCAAGCACAGATCTACAAGATGTCAGGTGTAGGACATCAATCAGAATGTCCCTCACCATGTGTGGGCGGGAAGAAGGTTCCGAGCTCAGGAAACAGCAGGGCAGGAGCTCTGAGCTGAGAGGGTGTTTGGTGTGTGCCTGTGGTGGAGAGGGGGCAGTGGGAGGCTGAGAGTAGCCAGGCCTAGAGGGCCTAGAGGCCAGGGGAAGACTGAGGGCTCCTGTCTCACACGATGGTCCCAGCACCTGGCCAAATAGGAGAACAAAGCGGACACTCCGTGAATGAAGGGCTCAAGGAAGTGAGTTCACCTCCTGGGTAGATTTCCTGGGTCACTTTCAGAGGTGAAAGCCAGGTGGCAGTGGCTAAGGACCTGATGGAGAGGTCAGCAGGAAGAGCCAACCTGCCTTTGCCTCGGCCCATGGGCTCCTGTACCAGGAGGGGCACGTGGGTGAACCTCAAAGGTACAGACCACTGTGTCTCTCTGTTTGGTGATAACTGACACCCCTTTGGTTTTACCCACCATTCAATACCTCTGCACCTTACCCCTGGACTCTGTCTCCCATCTGCCAGAGTCCAGCAGGGAGAAACTACGTGGCAATGGACAGGCAGCAATTCGAATAGTCAACACCATATTACAAGCCAAGCACTTTTCTGAAAACTTGACTTATTTGATTCTTAACGAACAACTTTCTGAGAAATTATTATTCTGAGATATTATTACTATCTCCACTTCACAGTTGGGGAAGCTGAAGCCTAGAAAGATTAGTTAAATAGCAGGGCACATAGAACTGATCGGTGACTGAGCTGAGAGGGGGCCACACTTTATGACTCTGGAAGCTAAAGAACCCTTGTCTTAACAACTACACCAAGCCGGCTGGGTGGTGAGCATGCCAGACACCCAGAGGACCCACGCTGAAGGCCAGAGTGCCAGCTGCCGCCTGGGAAGGATTCCAGTCAGACAGCATTTGACTCCCAACTGTCCCATTCATTCCTCTTGGAATCCACTTGGAACTAGTTATTATGACAAGAGAAATAAGACTTACAAATAGATGTGGAAAGACTTCAGGTGGCCAGAAGTAAAGCTTTCTGATTGGAAAAATGGCACATTTAACCCATGCTTGCTAACTGGTTAGCTAACATCATGAGGAGCCTTAGAAAGTTCTAGAATGGAAGCTCTGACAGACCTGAGGAAAAAAACACATCTCAGGGGCATGAGGGTGATTTTAACCAGGGTATCACTCACCTCCTACTCCAGAAGGACTGTGGTGAGAACTTAGGGCGGCCAGGCAGGGGCCTCCAGGAGGCCTTTTGAGAGACACTGGGGCTGTTCCCTGGGATGCTGCTGGAGACATGGGACCTGTAAGGGAAATCAGCAACCGTTCAAAGGACTCCCACTCAGCCAGTTACTCTCAGAAGGGAGGACATATGTGACTTTTGGAGCTAGAGGCCTCCCTCTCAATCCAGTCCTTCTAAATGAGAACAGTTGGATTCAACAAAAAGGTGAAAAGTATTGTCCAGGATGACACCAACCTGGTCTCAGAAGAGCAGCCTCTGAATCCCAGCACTCCTGACCTTTGGTCCAATGCTTCCCCACTGCCCAGTCTGGGCGTGCTTGCTTTTACACAGTGGTAAATGACGCCTGCTCACCAACCTCTGAGATGCAGCTGTGGAGCAGGCTGAGAGCAGCCTGAGGAGGGGGAGGGAGAAGAAAAGGTGGGCTGGGTGACTTTCTGGAGTTGTTTTGGGAGCATGAGCCAATGTCAAGACTTTTCTGTTGCTGTAACAGAATACTTGAGCCTGGGTGACTTGTAAGGCAAAGAGATTGCTTTAGCTCATGGTTTCAGAGGTCCAAGAGCATGGCACTGGCATGTGTTGAGTTTCTAGAGAGGGCCATGATCTCTCCATGAATGGTGAATCAGTGGAAGGGCGCAGGTGGCATGTCAAAGAGATCACATGACAACAAAGGAAGCAAGAGAGCGTTGCGAGGAAGCCACTTGTGCTTTATAATAACCCACCCCCATGGGAACTGCACTCATGCCGTCAGGGGGTGGAGCCCCGTGATCTAATTAACTCTTAAAGGCACTGCACAGTAACACTGGCAAGGAAATTTCAACCTGGATGGGGAGGAACTCTGGCAGCCAGCATCTATGATGGGCACGTAGACAACTGGAAAGTGACAGTGACCTTCCAGACATTCAGGAAAAGGATCCCTCCAGCACAGTGTCCATGTTTTATTACAGGTCTCTGAATTCTCAGCCTCCTAGCCACCATCTGAAGGGCAAGGTCAGGGAAAGGCCATAGGAAGGAACAGACTGGGTGAGACCTAGGTATAAGGGGCCGGGAGGTGATTGTGCCTAGCTGTGAGGTTCAGGGCTCTGGGCCAAAGTACCTCATCTCCATTGTGTTTTTATTTTAGCTTTTTTATGGAAATTCTCCAAGTGACACAAAAATTCCTCTGTAGTATCACCAGCTACCGTAATTATCCCCCTTTGTTCAGTCTAGTTTTACACCCATCCTTCCCCCGTCATCCTCTGATCTACTTTATAGCAAATTCTAGCTGTTATATCATTTAATCTATAAACACTTTGTGTGGGTCATTCCTAACAACCCAGCCATACATTTTCTGAATCATCTTACAAATGTGGTTTTATAGTTGGTTTGTTCAAAGCAAGATTCAAACAATGTCTACACATATTGGATTTAGTTGATATGTCTGTTAAATCTCTTTCTCTCTTTTAAAAAAGCAACCAGGAAACCACATTGTGGTGCAAGCAAATGAGACCCTGACAGCAGTCATGAGAACCCCCAGTAGCACTAAGGACGGAGGACTGCACTCTTCACCACTCCTGCCCTGTGGTCCTTGACAGCATCCATTGCCCATGGAGCCATCTGAGTATGACCTTGCAGGAAGCCTGAGCATAAAAGCCTGGCTCCATCAACCAAGCACAAATGCTGGCATCGGTATGGATCATTTTTGTGTGTGCTGAATTTAGCACCATGTAGTAGATGCTCAATAAATCCCCACTGGATGGTGCTGTTCAATCAGATCTTCTCCTAAGAGTGAGATTTTAGGGCCACCCTTAATAGCTGGAGTGGAAAGATTTCAAACAGAAAATTAGCAAAATTTAATCTAAGAAAATCTTAAATCAAACATACTGTACTGTAGGCCAGCCACTGGTTTAAGTGATTTTTTTGTGGATAAACTCATTTAATCCTCACAGTACCACGATGACATGGGTACCATGTTTGTCCTTCTATAGGTGAGGAGATGCTGCATAGAGGTGAATACAGGTGACTTGCCAGCTCGAAGGCGGCAGAGGTAGGCAGAGGACCTGAGCGGTCTGGCTTTTAACCTCCACATCATTCGCCTGGGACACCCAAATACACACTCTGTGGGATGAGCTCCGAGCCAAGGGTCTGATGCTGAATTCACAGCTGACCACAGCAAACAGGCAGGGGGCTGACATCACAACCAAATGACTTTGAGCGGGGCAGCCATAGTGGCATATGTCTATCATCCCAGTAGTCTGGATGGCTGAAGCAGGAGGATCACCTGTTTGAGTCAGGAGGGTCAGAAACAACCTCAGGGCCAGCAGCACTATCACTCCCACTGCCTAGCTCAGGGCTACACAACACAGGGGTGTGGATCCCGACCTGGCTGGGCTGGGGAGAACCTATCTTACTGCCCAGGGCAGTGCCCTTGGCCAGGCCTCTCTACTGAGGATTGCAAATCCTACCAAAGCCAAATCCTATTGTTATTAATGCTTTCCTGCAGATCAACTTTATCCGATTTTTGGATGACTGTGAATACAAGGGCTCTAAAAACAGAGATCAGTACTGTATAAAAAATGAGGCTCTGGGGATGAGGGGGAGGAGGTGGGAGGGTGCCCTGTGGCCTCCTAGAGTCAAGGCCAAGGCCCTCAAGGAGCCTGCTTCCTGTCAGTGATAGGTCCAATGGACTGGGAAGAACTGGCTTAATAAATGTCTTACTTACTGTGGCATTTGGAGGAGGGCAGGCCCCAGCCAGGCCTGGAGCATCTGGGAAGTGCTATGGGGCTCGCTGACACTTCCCTGCCCTTTCCAAGGTGTTCTCCTGACAGCTGCTACCTGGGGGCCACTGGGCTGGAGCAACTGCTCATGTGAGGTGGTGACCTTCTAAATCTGGAGCAGTTAATAAACCTGGCCTGCCCAGGAGCCCCCAAGTTGTACCTCTGTGGTGGCTTCTGGCAAGTTCCTCTTGTTGTTTTTGATTCCCTTCTTCCTCCTCCCCCTCCCCTGTCCCATTCCGCCTGACATTTCTAAAGCCAAGTTTTGTTTCAAGCAATTAGCCTGTGTCAGGGATCTGGGGAGACGGGCTGAGTGCCAAGACACAGGCAGAGGCAGGCAGAACCAGAGTGGAAGAGCGCCGGGAAGCTGGCTGCCCACAAGGTCTCTGGGTGGTGGCCCCGCACCGACCACCCTCCCTCAGCCGACAGTGGGAGCTCGAGAGTTCCCCCCATGGAAGTCTGCCATCCCCTGCTCTAGAGCCTCCACCTGCTTCTAATCTAGACACCCATCTTCCCAACCTAAGCCTCTCAGGCCCTGGAGGTGCTTGGAGGCCAGAGTTCGTGCATATTTTCAACCTTTGAAAGTGGCAAAAAGAAGTTCTACATAGCCTGGTGTGGTGGCACACACCTGCAATCCAGCACTGCAGGAAGCTGAGGCAAGAGGATGGAAAGTTCAAGGCCAGCCTGAAAAATTTAGTGGCTTAGCCGGACCCTATCTCAAAATAAGAATAAAACGGGGTAGAGGATGTAGGTCAGTACAAATGCCCTGGACTCATTCCCCAGTACTGAAAAAAAAAAGTACGTATTTATCCACAATAAGCTGTACAGCATAGGCTAAGAGAAAGAAAACAATTTTAATTTTTTTTCCTGGAATTATTTGTTCACTCAATATGGCTGTCTAGACATTCAGGTTGTCAACATTGTATGCTGACTAATAAAAACCAGGAATATAAAGTATTTCTGAATCAATGCGTTTCATGGGTAGATAACATCTCTCTTGCAGGGAGGAGGTATCCCTGGTGGGAGCCAAAGGGAGGAGGAGAGGTGCTGAATCCACACACCCTCCAGTACCTCCTTCTTCCAATTGCTCTCTGGGGCTCTCTGGCCCCTCCAGCTACCACACTCAGCCTCTGCCACCTGGCATCCCAGGAGGGTGTGCAGCCATTAATCCTAGCAGCTGGTTTCCATGATCTCAATGTCTTCAGGGCCAGGATGCAACGAACCAACTTAAGAAACCTATGTGTCTCTTAAAAGAAGGTCTAAGGATTCATGCAGCCCTTCCAGATCATGATTTCAGCAGTGGAGTCTTGAGACAGTCCCTGCTTTTGATGTAGAAGCCTAGGTGAGCATGTCAGGAAAAGGAAGACAAAGAGGCCCAGGGAGGTCACGGGAGCTGCCTAAGGCCAAACACAGAGTTGTATAGATGCTCATAACCAGAATTCACATCTCTGGCCTCCCAGAGCAGGGCTCTTCCCATTTTCAGAATGACAGTGACTCCCTGCCATTTGGATTCCATTCATTTTCCATCTACAATCTCTGAAAAAAATATAGAAAGAAGGTTGTGCAGTAACAAGAAGATACAGAAACAGAAACAATCCACTTTAGTCGCACAACAAATCATACTCTCACAAACTCCTGTGGAGCCCTACTAACTCCACCAGGCAACAGGAGGCTGCCTGCTTCACAAGATAGAGAGCAACAAATGCACAAGGAGGAGGAGACAATAGAAAGAAAACCCTAGGTAGGAGCTGAGGCAAAAAGACCTAAGCTGCACCTACCATGCACTGTGCATATGGAATAGCTGATCTCCTGGTATAGGGATTTTCTTCTCCCTAGTTGGCTGGGTTGAGGAGAGTTGCAGGCAACCCTTCAGAGGTAGGCAGCCACCTGACTCATCTTGCCTTGGGGAGAGCTGTGCCTGTGGCCTGAGAGTAGTGTTGGGTTACTGACCTCCGTCCCAGACTCCATGCTGTGGTAACCCCTTCCAACCTTATCCACGGCACTGCTGATGTCTCAGAGATCTTTGCACCTCTCCCCTAGGACTGCTTCTTGGGATGCTGCTTCCCTCTTTATCTATTCTTACAGTGGCAAAGTCAGCTATGTCCATTTGTAGTCCCAGTGGGCAGTTTCTAGGCCAGGTCATGACACTCTAGCTCAAAAGTTTTACTGTGGAAGGTTGGAAAGTTCCTCCTTCATATTGTCCAAAACGGAAGGCCCATGATTGTTGAGTAGTCCCTTCTCCCCATTAGTCTATTTTCTGTAACACAATACCTCAAGATAGGTACTTTATAAAGAAAAGAGGTTTATTTACCTCACAGTCCTGGAGATTTAAGAGGATATGTACTGGGCTCTCATAAAGGCTTTGTGGCTACATCACAACAAGGTGGTTCACAGCATGGTGGGGTGCTTGTGAGAGGAACAGATCACATGATAAGATAGGAAGCTGGGGAAACTCAAGGGCCAGGTTTACTCTTTTTATAACAACCTGCTCTCACAGGAACTAACCAGAGTCCAAGGAGAACTATATTAATCCCTTGCGAGGGTGCTGCCCCCAGTGACCTATTTACCTTGCACTGAAACCCATCTCACCACCATACCAGGGACCAAATGTCCAGATCATGAATATTTGGGGGAGACATATTCAAGCCACATCTAAACTATAGCAGAACCTATTCAATATTTTGAAGTAGTAAATAGACATGGTAGATTTTTTTATAATGATTAATTTTTTAAATTAGAGGAACCAGCAAGAAATAGGGAATTAAAACATCAGTAAGTAGGTTCTTCTTCAATGGGCACTGGCCAGTCAACAACACAAGCTCCTCCCACGAATGGGTCAAAGCTAGACAGCATGCCATTGCCTCCTCTGTCTTGGGAGGTCCCCACTGGGATGACTTTTGTTTTCTAGTCATAGAGCTTGTCGGTTACATCCAAGGCCACTCACAACTGATGAGGGATCTAAAACTCCAGTCCTAATTGAGCCCTATCTTGCTCTTTCCATCTGGAGTTCATTGATTTTAAATCACACCAAAGAGTGGGAAGATCATGTAAAATCATTGTCAGTAAGAATACAGTTCACAGCTGGGTGTGGTGGCACATTCCTCTAATCCTCTACTGTAGGAATCTGAGGCAGGAAGATCTCAAATTCAAGCCTAGACTGAGCAACTGAGACTCTATCTCAAAATAAAAAATTAAGTGCTGGTGATGTAGCTCATTGTTAAGGTCCTGAGTTCAATCCCCAGTACTACAAAACAAACAAAAAATATTGCCCAAGTATGGTGCCCTATCCATGAATGGTACATTCACTGCAAGGGCAAAGAAGAGGAAAAAGTAATGTGAATAATCTAGAAATGCTAGATATTTGTAATTTTCCATGAATTGAATGGGGGCCATTTTGGGAAAAGCACCCAAAAAATGATAATTGAAATTCGAAAGAGTGGATATATGAAGAAAAGAAACTAGAGATAACGTTCTCTTCCTCCTCTACCCATCCTGTCACACCCAAGTAAAAAATAAGTAATTAACCAATATCATCTATTATATTTAATAAGAGTCTGGAAAACAGCCAGTTCTATGAAGCCGGGAGGTGGATTAGGAGGGAGGTGTTTCTGGTCCTCCGGTCAGTGCCAGCTACACAGTGGTCTTCAAAATGTGTTCCCTTGACCAGCTGTACCAGCATCCTGGATAACTTGTTAGAAATAGAAGTTCTAGACTGCACCCAGATCCTCCTTGCTGGGAATGCTAGGGGTGGGCTCATTAATGTGTAACTCAGCAAGCACCACCTTCCTGTTGATGCTGAGAAGCCCCCGGTTACAGGTGCACCTCAATTTTCTGCACTGGAAACCATCTGGAGCGGGGTATAAAGACCCTCCAACTACTTACTCCATGCTGCTCTTGCCCTATCCCTCTTCATTCCCATAGCTGTCTTCTAAAGTCCCGCTCAAGCATTTTCCTCTCCAAAGACCCTTGCACTATCTCAGCCTGGGATTTAAATGCTGCATGGTCTGAACGTTCAAGCACTAACATCCACAACATTCATTCTGCCCTGCCCATCTGTTTCAATACTCATTTCCCTAAATAGGTTAGAAGTACCTTTGGGGAAGTACCCTTGCCCTTGAATGTGCTATCTCCAAACCTACGACTGGACAAACTCTTGGTGACTCCTAGGTGGTAGAGTTGGAAAGCTTTTCCTTAAGGAGCACGCATATCAATCCAAAAACAAAACAAAACAAAAGAATCCAGGGGCAGAGTACTCAAGTCTCCTCCTAGGATTCCCTGGCACCTGAGAGTGCAAGAGAAGATCTTTCCTTATGAGACCCTTCATGTTATTCCCCTCCTAGATTAAGGCTGAATGGAAACAGAATACAAAAGACAAAAGACAGGGAGCCAGCACTGCTGTCAGACTCTATAAAAGTCTTCAAAGTGACAGCTGAGCTCCCGCCTGCCACTGCTGCCCTGCTGCCCACAAAGAATCGATTTCAGACCCAGGGCCACATGGTGCCCCCAGGGCGCCCAGGACCCTTGCAGCCTGAAGTCTGGAGTTGGGAGGGAGAGAAGAGAAGACGAAAAAGCACCATGGCACTTAAAGAAGAACACACACCCCTTTGTCTCTTTCTGTCTCTCTCTGTGTGTCTCTCTCTCTGCCTCTCGGTCTCTCTCACTGGCTTCTGTGGCTCTATGCCTTCTCTGAAACCCATTTCACTCCTCACTAGGGTCACAGCTAAAATAATTTTCTTTGTGTCATGAAAGTTCAATTATGACTCCAAAGACATGGGACCATACCACAACCCCCTTTGGCCTCCAAGTTCCCTAAAAATATACCTTTCCAAAAACCACATAAAGTCTATTGATAAGAATGTAGACAACTCCAGAAATCACACCCACTTGCCCAGGATTGTAAGAAACCACTTATTTACTAGAAACCAGTGAGCGTGTAGGTCTGTGATTGTGATTAGATTTCTCAACTAATAAGATTAGTTTCTTTGCTTATTTATTTTCAGAATATTAGTCATTCATATCAGTTAGCATTTTCCATTTGCAAAACTCTCGTAGGAGAGCTGGGGGCTTTAGCTCAGGGCCCTGTGCCTGCCTCACAAGCACAAAGTCCTGAGTTTGATCCCCAGTACCAAAAAAAAAACCTCACGTGGAAAAAATAGGAAGTGCCCACGCAAGAGTTACCAGTTTTAGCAAATGAAAACAGGGTGCTAGTAAATTTGAACTTTAAATAAATGAATTTCTTTTAAAAATAGAAATATGCTCCAAATATTGCACAGTACACCTGTATACTAAGAGCTTTTCTTGTTTCTCTGAAATTCAAACTTGTGGCCTGTGTGCCCCCAATTCCATGTGTTGGAAGCCTGGTCCCTAGTGTGGCAACGTGGGAGGTGATGGAACCTTTATCACTAGGGGCGCTGCCTTCAGAGGAGGTTGACATAGTTCTCAAGGAAGCCAGTTTGTTTTGGAGAAGGGGTTTTAAGAAAAAGCAAGCCAGACCCCTCCCCATTCTCTACCTTCTTGTTTTCTCTCTCTCTCACCCCACCACCCCACCATGATGCAATCTGCCATGATGTGATAGAGCTCAGGGGGCCCTCAACTGAGGCTGAATCAGTGGGGCCACCTGATCTTAGATTTTCAGCCTCCTAAACAGTGAGATAAATCTCTTTTCCTCTTTATAAACCACCAAGTCTCAGGTATTTTGTCATAGCAATGGAAATCAGACCATGACAATGGGTGTCTTGCATTTTATCTCAGGACAATGTAAGTAGAGAAGGGAGAAGGGGCATTGGTAGAAGAAAAAGAAAAACTATTATTATACTTTGTTACATTAGTTTTTTAAAACTTCAAACCAAAAATCTCTTCTGCAACACATTTCTTAAAAGCAGAAATTAGGCTCCTTTTATGTTAACACAAAAGTAGCTGCCAAGTTGGGGTCTCAGACAGAGTGATTTTAAATCTCAGAAAGAGCTTAGCTGTTTTTGCAAAAAGGAAAATTGGCAAATGATTAGTGCCGATGTGGCCCGGCTGCTCTTTTGTACTTTGAAAGAAACAATTAAAATGGCTGGGACATTAAACTTTAAAGAGCTGGCTTGTTCATATTCAGAAGATAATTTTTTAAAAAGAGCCTGGTACCTGGGAGAGGAAGGGACATTTTCAAAGAGGATATGGTCTCTGGTCAGTCCTGTTGCTTTCAGCATTCTAAATTTTGGAAAATTATTTTAAATAACTCACAGGTAAACATTAAAGATAAATACCTGCAGGGGTAAGAAGCCCTTTCTTGCTTGGACACGTGCATAGAACATATAAAGTTAATATTTTATCTTTTATATTATAGAAGTCACAATATGAAAGATTAAATAAATCTTGAAAAAGACAGATCCAGAACTAGTTTCTTTCTCCAGATTGCTCAGCCCCTATGATATACCACAGTTGCAGTTAAGGGGGAAAAAATAAAGAAAGCAAATCTCTACTCTGGAGGAAGCTCAGATTTGAACATGGATGCAGAAGCAGAGACTGCTGACTGGGAGGAGGAGGTGTAGTTAAAAGCACAGCTAAAAGGGATTAAAGTGTGGGCTCTGTGCTGGGATAGGAGTTCAGGTGCAGCTGAGCCTTGCCACTTGGGTGGTGTCTCAGTCTTGGTTTCTTTATTAGTCACCTTTCCTTGCTGGAACAAAAATATCCAACCTGCCTAATTTAAAGGATGAGAAGGTTATTTTGGTTCACAATGTCAAAGTTTGCAGTCTGTGGGTAGCTAACTCCAAGGCAGAAACATCACAGTAGACTGGCATGGCAGAGGAAAGCTGCTCATCTCATGCTGGTCAGAAAGCAGAGAGCTCAGGAAGAGCCAGGGAGAAAAGAAGGGGATGAGGACAAGAAAATATCCTTCCAGGTTATGCCCCAGCTACCTACTTCCACCAACCAGGCCCCTTCCCCTAACAGCACTTTCAAATACCAGCTCATTAGTGAATTAATCCACTGACAAGGTTAGCACCCTTTGATCTAATCACCCTCCAAAAGTCCCACCTCTGAACAAATGAACCTTTGGGGGGACTTTGTTTTTTAGCTAAACCATAACATTTTGCACATTTATAAAATGGAAATAGATTTGTTAGGTTATAAAGATTAACTAGAGTAAGTGAGGTCAAGTGCTTGACACATTGCCCACCACATGGCAAATGCTTCCTAAGAGATCTATGGGAGTACAGAGCAAGGAGACTCTCACTGCTTGGTTGTGTAATGGAAGGACATGATCAGCATCTCCATGGGGGAGTTCAGGACTTGAAGGCTTTCCTTCAGGGTGCTGAAGAGAGCAAGGAGCCTCCAAGAAAGTTGAGTGGTAAAGTTGTCATGTGGAGAATGATTGTGTTTGGAGCAGCAATGGTGGTGGTCTTATAAACCATGCCAGGTGACTGACCTTCTAGAAATATGCAAAAGTCCTGATGGAGTTTAAAGAAGACAGGGATATCACGTGCATTTCTTAAAACATCTCCCAGATTGGGGTGGGAAATGGAGAATGGACAATAAGGAAAGCAGGGGCACAACTAAAGCAACCGTTTCAATGTCCAGTGAAGGAGATAGTGAGCAGTAGATTATGTTGGTGAGCCAACTGAGACTGAGGGTTAAGGAGAAGGAGAGGGTCAAGGTTGACTCCTAGGTTTCTGAGTGAGGTAGCATGAATAGAGGTGTTGTTTACCAACTTGACAACAAGGATGGAGACGAGAATTGGAGATAGAAAGAAGAAAGTTTGAGATGCACATGGAACATTCAAGGGCAGACATCTGCCATAAAGTCCAAAACAAGTGGGCACCAAGGGCCTGGAAGAAATATCTTCCTCTCTGGAGATAAAGAATTAGTTGACCATTGTAATGGAGAACCTAGGTGAAATGGAAGACCACCTGGAGAGACCAGGGATGTGGATGAGAATGGCAGCTAAAGAGGTGGATGGGAAACTCTCGAATTGTAATCTGCAACAGAGCCCATGGCTAGAAGGCTATGGGATCAAATGCCATACTGTTCCACCAGAGGTCCTTTAGATTTGGTGATCACTGATGACCTTACAATGGAAATGTCAATCAGCTGAAGGGAGAACTGTACAAGAGAACTGTATTACCATGAAGACCTGCAATGGCAACTATGATCAGCTTCATCCAATAAGAGAAGTGCAGGTGTATAAAAAGAAAGTAGCATTTCAAAAAAAAAGCAGATCCACAGATTCATTACGAGACTTTTCCGAGTTAATTGTTATGCCTTTGAGGTTGTTCCATGTGATCTAGTATAACTCCAAGATAGTTATACTATCTCTGAAAGATATTTCACCAAGAAAATTCCATCAACAATCTCACCCCTTAGCCACTCACATAGAAGTAGAAGTTCCTAGAAGGAACGACATCCTGAATGTCATCTCACACAAAACATGAGCCCACCAAAACTCCACCACAGCAACCCCCACCTCCAACACTTGCCACTCCCAGCACAATTAGGCTCCACATCTTTTACAATAAATCATTATTTATTGATGACATAGCACATGTGTGGCTCTGTGCTAAGCATTATGGAGCTTACTATGTGCTGAAGCCAATACAACAGTAAATACTGGCTATGACTATTAATAGCTTGGGATATCCAACATATCCTATATGACCAGTCTTCAAAAAGTTTAATCTAGCCAGGGATTTAGCTCAGGGATTCTGCCACCTGCCTCAAAAGCACAAGGACCTGAGTTCAATCCCAGGTACAAAAAAAAAAGTTTAATGTAGTTGGAGATGTGAGACCTACAAAAGAAAGATAATTTAGGACTAGACAGGGTCCACAGGAGCACAGATGTAACGTGAGCACCTCACACAGTACCTTACACAAAGTAGTGAAACCTTCCTGTTGTTGAGTAGATTGTGTGGATGAAGAGTGGGTGTCATCATGTGTTAGGGCACATCTAGAGGCTGGCAGCACATAGAAGATGGGGGGACTTTGCAGAGAGCTGAGGCTTGAAATCAGTCTTATTTTACCAACTTTCTGTGTGTGTGCCCTTCCGATTGTGTATGACTTCTGTGTCATACCCCACAGTTGCATATATGGATCAGGGATGAAGTCTACAAGCTTCTCCAGGCACAGCCTCCTACCCCGATGAACACTTACCCAAATTTTTGATATTGATAATAATAACAATCATATTGTGGTGCTCCATTCTGTGCTAAAAATGTCCACTGTCAACACATTTCCCCCTCCCCCTCCACCCCAGACTTAAATAATGTGCTGATGAAGTTTTCCTGATGGCTCACTTGTGTATTATTTGTAATAACAGACATTAAGGTTACCATAATTATCCCATCACCTTGCGTCAGAGTTGAGGGCACAGGATAGTTCCCACTGAGGTCTCAAACCACTGTTCCTAGCTATCTGGCAAACTAGCAGGCCACTGGAGTAACTTCACTGACCTCTAGTTGACCTGTGGGATCAATGAACAATTAATTACTATCATCCCACTCCGGGAGATAGCTCACTGCCATTTCTCAATTACAACTGGAAGCGCCCTCGGCTGACAGCTGCCTGTCGGCCAAACCAAGCCCATTACTGATTCTAACCAGCACCTCCCACCCCCAACTGCACACACACACACACACGCACGCACGCACACACATGCACATGCACACGCACACACGCACATGCACATACACATGGCCCAGCCCACTTTCCCCATATAACCATGGCCACAATCCCAGGAGCCTCTGACACAGGTCACACCAGTAGCCTTTATCAGAATCCATATTCCTGATGGATTCTGTGGGCTTCTACATCAGCACTGCCTAAACTAGAGGTGGCCCATTGCCAAGGCACGACTCAGAAAGACTTTGTCTTCGATATTCTTCCTGTGACACCTCTGCAGTCATAATCTTTGGGATTTGCCACTGTCACTTTTTCCTACATCTTCAATTCTTCCTGCTCACATTCTAACACTCTGTTTTCTGCGTTGTCCCCAGATGCCCCGATCATATAGCTTACATCTTTCCTAGCCCTTCCCCACATAGCAAAATGCCTTCAGAAATCCAATCTTTTCAGGGACCCCATTAAATGATTAAAGCAGGGCTGATTAACTCAATCTAAGATTATTCGTGGCTGCTGATACCTTCAGCTAGCACTCTTGTAAATAATCAAGGTCTTTAATCCTAAATTCAAAACAGTAAATATGCTAGCAACTTTGGGAACTAAGGCTCTGCCTGAAAATGAGAGTGGGCTGTTTCGGAACATAAAGGCTCTGAGAACCCCCACATCTCAGTAAGTGTAGTTTCCTACCTAATTTCCACAATGAACTGTCTGAAAACTCTTCATTCTATTGCAAAGAGCCACAAATACATTAGCCAAGACTTTTTTGATCAAGAAAAAAGAGGAAAGGTATATAGGTTCACCTGAAAAGCCAGACGTACACCTGGAGCAGGAACTACAGGATCCAGGTTCTTAAACAAAGTCATCAGAGCTTGATCTCTGGTTTCTGGCCAGGCAAAATTTCTCCACAAGGGCCCACCCAACAGCCAGATGTCTGTGACCCATTCAGACAGCAGCTTTTACTGACACAGGAGCAGCTAGTTCTGAGAAAGACAGATCCCAATAAAAGTCCCAAGGTCATATCTTTTGGTCTAAGTTGGTCAACTCCCTCCTTGAACAAATCACATTGGCCATGTGCTAGATATTAATTACAGAATATGCCTCTGCTTCCCAGACTCCTGATCCCTAACACCTAGCGTAGACTCAGCCTGAACTGTGGCTAGCCTAAAATTTGAAACCAGTTACTACTTAGAGAAAATGGCAAATTCATGAACTGGTCCCTTAGCAGAAAGCAAAACCCTCTGACGTTGATGACGTATAATATACACTATTCTGATTGGAGGGCTTGGCAATGAGTGGTTCTCACCAGTAATGGAGTTATTAAAGCATACCTATGATCCAACTTCTTAGGTCTCCCTTGCCTCATACTCAGAAGAAAGCAATGTCAGAATAAGGATCCCTTGTCCCTTTCCACACCCTCATCTCATGATGATCCAGCCAGAGGAAGAGCAACTCATGTGCTTAGTGAGATCATGAGAACCAAGCAATCCCCTGGCCACATTTTCCGGGAGCAGAGGCCCCAAATGGAACATGGGTATGTCTTGCTAGTTCTCGCTTGCACTTGCCTGGCTTCTTACTCACACTTGCCTACTGCTCTCCTTCCCAGTCCCCATCATAAGAGAGGTTTGCCTCTCTTTAAGGGGTACGTGGCTTGGTGTGCAAGTTAAGACTGAAGAGCCAGTTGGAAGATCTTGCTGTCCAATTTTAATAGAGAGCCCAATGCTTCAAGTGCTATCATTGACCTTTTGATCCCATTTAGCTCTTCATTGGTTAGAACCAAGAAAGGAGAAAATGTAATTAGCACATCTACTTCTTCAAGTCCAACAGTAGCAATTGTTGTTCTTGTTGTTATTATTGTCACTGCTACTACTACTATGTGGGCCCTCTTCCAAATTCCCAAGAAGTAAGCAGCCAGACTAGCTGGCTAGTCATGGCCTCTCACTTCCCCTCCCTAGGAGAAGCATCTGCCCTGAGCGTTCCCCTACTGGGGGTGAAAGCTTGTCCTCAGCAGAGAATACAAAAGTAATTGGAAAGCCCTGTCTCCAGATTAGAGAAGCACACCAGTCCCTTGGGCTTGGGCACTAAATCATAACAGAAGACTGGATATCTGCCTAGAGAAGGAGGAAGCAATTGAAACCCAGTATTTAAAAGCAGTCTCAGATTTATCCTCCCTCTTGACAGCCTACAAAACATTGTCGAATAGTCCCTGCCTTTCTCTGAACAATAAAACAGGATGCATTGTCCAGAAATTGGCCCTGAGAAAGTTCATTGCTCACTCTCATGTGACCTCCCTGAGGACCACAAATTGTAGACCCAAACTTAGGTTTTACAGTCTTCTACTTATTTGCCAAACAAGTAACTTCCTTCCCAAATCCCTATTACAAAAATCTCACTGACTAGCCTCGTTTACCCAGTGCCCCATCCTTCCCCACCGTACCCTATCCCAACATGTTCCCAGAAAGGACTTTTATAGCCAAGTATTTTGGTTTGCTTCCATTCAGAAAACTTCCCTATTGTTTGGGAATTAGTGAACTAAAATCCACAGTTCCCAGCCAATTACCTAACCCCCTCATCTGACTTGGGAAGTTTGCTGGCTCCATGTCAAGCTGATTGCAGATGACAGGCAATCAGTCACTGTAGCTTGTCTGTAGGCAGGTGAGGAACACCACCCTACAAGGCCAGTCTCAAGTCAGCATGGGGTTTCCGTCATCTGCACCTCTCAGTCTGAAGAACTAGGGGGTTACACAGAGTGCTGATAACCTCACTCCCAGCCTTGCAACAGGAGCTCACCTTATTGTTGACAATTAACTTGATCTAAGAGACCCACATAAATCAATCACTACAGCCAAAAACAAAAGTTCTTGATCTACAGCTGTAAATGTGTAGACAAGGTCAGTGGCCTAGGTTTACAACTTTGCTTCCTGAGATGAGAGTCTGGGAGGAAGTTACCATAGAAGATCAGGGACACTTCTAACAATTATAATTTCCAGAGACCCATGATGGGCAATCTACCCACCACGGACTATTCCCACCCTCTGGACTGTTACTTAGCTTGGCCTTCAGGCCTTTGGCTCAGTATCCATCCTGGTGTCCCCAGTTCTACACACTGGGGTTTCTCAAAGAATGCTCCTAGATGCAGGGCCTCCAGACAGGTTGTGGCTCTACCCGAATTCCCCTCCTCTTTT
Organism: Heterocephalus glaber; assembly: GCF_000247695.1. The sequence goes on along the minus strand of NW_004624792.1, from coordinate 2,683,170 downwards.
CTCGCTCTGTATTACTCCTTTCCTCCCTGCTGGACATCTCCTCTTTTCCAATTAGGTGCCAGCCTGGGCAATTCTAGGCCTGGAATTGAGCCTACTGCTGGGTCAAAGACCCTCAAGTAGGGCTCCTACTAGTTTTCTAGGGCTGTCATAACTAAGTATCCACAGATTGCATGGCTTAAACCACAGACATTTATTTCTTACAATTCTGGAGACTGAATGTCCAAGATCCAAGGTGTTGGTAGGGTTGGTTCCCTGTAAAAGCTGGGAGGGAAGGTCTGTTTCAGGCCTGGATGGTCTGCGTGGCCTTGGCTTCTTATTTCTTCATATAGCTTCTTCCCTCTCTGCCTTGCTCTGTATCCACATTTGCTCTTTTTATAATGCCCACCCTAATGAGCTCACTTTAACCTGATTAGCTCTATTAAGTCCTACCTCCTAATAAGGCCCCATCCTAAGGTACTTCAACAGAGAAATTTGAGGAGGGCACAACTCAGCCCAAACAGAGCTTTTGTCAATTCACACCTATCCTAAGATATTAACTGGCCATATTCTTCTCCCACCTGTCCTCCTCACTGATGCAGGAGCAGTATCTGCTTCCTCCCTGTTGGTCCAATTTTGCTCCTAATTTCAAGTCTGGCCCTCTCTTCCTGCCCTTCCTGTTGGCACACTTCTTGCTACTGACAGTGTGAGTCCTGCTGGCCACAGGGATGCCTGATCTGCCCAAAGTGGGGTGTTGTGGAGGCTCGCTTGGAGCCTGGCTGCTATTGGCAGCACTGCCGTAACGACCTAGTCACATCCTTTCCATCTGCCTCACCTCCAGAGAGCTGTCACTCCTGGGGACGTGTGTCCTTCCTTAGCAGAGTGCACATCAAGCTAATTCTCTGGCTCCATTTCTTAATCTACTCGATGGTTCCAGGAATCCAGCCACATGCTCTAATGGGCCCTGTCATTAGAGGCTTGGCAAACGCTCCCCCTCTGGGGCTCCACAAAGCCCAGGAGAGCTGGCCAAGGTCTGCGAGGCACCAAGGCCATTTTCAAAAGCAAAAGGGCAGCAGGATCATAGTTGGACATTTTTTAAACCTGCACTTATTTAGTAAATTATGTATGTTAATGCAACATATGCTGTATTATGCAATAATTATGGAAACAGCTTGATCCTCCTATTCCAGACTCCTCTTGTATTCTGGAGCTGCTCAGCAGGAACCTGCATCCCTCTAGCTAAAGACTTCTTCACTGGTCCATGAAAGTGCAGCAAATGTTGGAGGTCAGTTCCTGCCCTTCCACCCCCTGTTGGGTTGTCTGTCCACCCTTCTCCCACCAAACCACCCACCTGCCATCTTCCATGGACCTTCCTAGATAATAAAACACCCCTGGCAATGCTGACCTGTGGTGATCTCTAGATTTGTGAACCACCTCATCCCATCATTTTGACTCCAGATGACGTGCAAAGGACCTTGTACCTCAATTGTTTCCTATATCAGTCTCCTAAATAGATCATACAGTTTCAGAGGCTGCTTTCTACCCTGTCATTCCCAGGGCATCAAAATAATGGTAGAATAAGCCAGAACTCTTCTGACCTTGAGGTGTATTTGCTGGGGCATGTGTATGGGGCAGATGGGTGACTGACTGCAGAGGCACATGAGGTGATAGGAATGTTCTGATTCTTGAATGAGGTGGAGGTTGCCTGGATGTGTACATCTTTCTAAACCCATCAAACTGTACAATTAAAGCATCCATGTGATGTATGTAAATTATTCTTCATAAGGCTAAGGGTAAAAAACCAATCTCACCATAGCAACACATAGAACCAGGTTTCCCTCATATTTTGCCAATACTGAGGCTCTCCTCCATCCTCAGAAGATGTCTGTCCTGACAATTAATTATTGTGACTTAGTTAACCCATCACACTTGTTAAGATGTAGGTCTGTAAGATATAGCACAGTGCCAATTCAGAACGATGCTTTTGTCCCTATATTATCAGAATTTTTTGTCTTAACAACAACTTTTTTAAAAATTTGCATAAGACATATTTTTTTCATAAAATGGCTCAGGAGCCCAGCACCAGGAGCTGGTTTCATGTCTGACAACCCAGGGGATCTTAGCAACATGCTCCTTCTCTGTAGTTCTCTCTTTAACTATCAAATGAGGCTTTGGATTGGCTATTCTGTGACATTTCCTTTAACTTTACAACTCAATAATCAGGCCGTACCATTCCTGTGAGTTGATGAAGTCACTAAGTCACTGGAAAACTGGGTGCTAGAGATGTCCATCATGCCTGTGACACCTGCCTGCCCTTTCACTGGCCCATTCCTGCCTCCTGAATTCTTCCAGCTCCTATTTTATTTCCTGAATTCCTTTGTGGTGAAGACACTTTCTTGCCTGCTTTTGACATTATTGGGGAAACTCAGTGATAGGAAGTTTTTGTAGGGACTATAGATCTACCACTTTTTCTAATAACGTCCTTCCCTTATAGGAGCTCATGTTTTTTAAATGCTCATGAGGGATCAGATACTGAGGACTTTATAAACTTCATATGATTTGCTTCTCATAACACTGTGTTGTTTTATTATTGTTCTCATTTTTCAAATAAAAAACAATGAGCCATAAAAAAAGTTAAAGGGACTTGCTCAAAGCTTATTCAGCACAGGCATGACCCAGCAAGATTGAGAAAGAGCCATCTTGCTCCATAGCCTGTATGTTTGACCATAATCCCATTCTTCTTTAAAGCACAAGCTCCTTCTGAAAAAATAGTAACACCATTCTCTTCTCTTTATTACGATGAAATGCAATTTAATATGACAACCCAGATGGAAATGCTCTTTCTAGTACAAAATTGCTAATAGGAAGACCCCTCACTTTTTTAAATGACTTTACCTGAAATATTATAGTTGGTGGGATCTGGCAAAGATTAGTATTGAAACAGCAGTCATCCAGGAGCAAAAGCAAGTGGCTTTCAAGGCAGATCTTGCCTGTCATTGATAATCCCCACAAAAATAACAGTGGTGCTCAGAGTATTATGTAGCATAGCCATCAACTCTTACCAACTCCTGGAGGGCCAGTGAACCCACTATTAGAATCCTACAACCAAGGAGATCTCATAATCTACATAAGTGATCACATCTACTAGTATTTTAATGATTGCTTTGGTAGAATGCTTTTTGCTATATTTCAAGAGGAATTTTGAGCTATTTCTTAGAAGAAAAAGATAGAGGATATAAAACAAGATTATTTAAAGATTCAGCACCAAGTAATGTTAATAATAATATGATGCTTGGCCTGAATTTTCTCTAAAAATAATTATAATTTTAAAAACAAATCATAAGAGGTAAATATGGCTACAGCCTGCCAAGTTAAATAAGGGAGGCTACATTTCCCTGAGCCTTGGAACCAGGATAATAAAATATTGCTTTTGTGGAGCCCCTTTCTTGGAAGGAGAGCTCATAAAACTTTATCGTACATATATTTGCTCAAGTAATGTAATCATTTAATCTCCCTCCTGGTTTTTTTAAAGGCATATTTACTACCATGTGGCTGGGACCCCAGACTAATTGTGTTTGTAGACAATATCAAGCTATCTTCTGGAAAGGCCTGATTTTCTGAGGAAATTCAACAGTGAAAACAACCCCATGATTTTTCCCTTTATCAAAAAACATTCTCAGGGTTTCATAAGATTGTAACCAGTGTCCCTGTGAAGCAACTAGCCTGTTGTGCTGATTACATTATCTGCTGTCTTCTCATTCGTTCTGGGTCACTCCGGGACCGTGAGAGAGTAAACACTACCTCCCAAACCTTACCTTTTCACCTCTTCCTAATCTTCCTGTAGGGGCTCCTAGCAACTGTTCTGCCCCCAGAGCCCAGCTAGAAAGTGGAGAGGTGTGAACTGAGACAAAGCAATGAGGTCTTTTGACCAGTATCCCCATGAAGAGAGAAGTTGGGAGGCTTCATTCTGCCACCTTTCTCACAGTCAGGCTGTCTGTCCAGACACTGTTCACTCTTCCAGGGACGACGGCATCATTGAGGTAAAGTGTGTCCACCCCTCAGGTATCTTTGTTCTTCTATTTTGCCCAGAGACCTGTGGAGTCAAGCACCCCCACCCAAGAGCAAAGTGTTGGGGTTTGCAAGAAAGGAAGTGGCAGTCAGATAGCCCCTGCACAGCTGAGCGGTGGGGAGCACCTCCGGACCACTCAGACCCAGGGCAGCTGTGCCTGGACTCCGCTCCCGACTGACTTGCCCACAAGAGATGCCTCTCTGTTGGTATCAAGATTTTATCCTTTTAGCAGTTAATGAAAAGAGAGAAAAGATACAATTACCAGCAGTTTAGGGGCCAGGAGAGCATTTCCAAAGCCAGTGCTCACATGTCTCTAGTCATTATTCTCCAGTTCTCTCTCCCGATAGAGCTGGTTATAGCCCCTGATCTGATCGGAATCCTATACCGGTACCTCCCTCCCCTGCTCCACCTGCTCTGGATTGAAGCCCAAACGGCTAAATATATGGTTGTTCAGATGAACAAACAGATAAATGAATATTTTCTCATGGAATTATCATTCCATCCTCAGAGCAAACTAAAGAGACGTGCAAGTCATGTGTTCTTCCTCTTTCTAACATAGGTGAAACTGAGATGCAGAGAGACTTGTGGCATCCTAGGGTCACTTAGAGGATGAATAACACCAAGTTAGAACTCAGTGTTCTTTCCACCCTGGAGGACAAGTGAGAAGCAGGTGAGTTGACCAGTCCTCAGGCCATGTCTTGATTGTGTCCATCATTTTTAGTTGGGTCGTTTTATTGATAAGTAATTAGCCTGGCCCACCCACTGGGCACAGACCCCATTCCCTCTGCATCTGCTTCACCCACTCATCCCCATGGGGCAAGGCCATCACAGCCCAATGGAACCACTGTTTCCACCATGTCATCTTCCTGAGACCTACACATGCTTGCAGCCCTGCCCTGCCCTGCCCTGCCCTGCCCTGCCCTGCCCTGCCTGAGTGTCTTCACGAGGCTGTGCAGGCTTTTCTGTCTTTCCTGATCACTTCAGCTAGATGTCAGCTTCATTCCCAGGTTCACTTCGCAGTATCCACGGCCCCAGCCCAAGGACACACAGAGCTTTACCTGTATGACCACTCCTACCACCCACCCCTGGGGAAAGTCTGGTTGAAGAAAAAATTTGTATCATATAACTTGAGGCAAAACCAAGACATCTCCAAGGGTTGTTCCTTTTCCTAGAATAAGTGACAGAGATCAAGAATCAGATAACATAGGAGAATAATCGGTGTGTAAGACACTTTGGATCTTACTATTTCTGAATAGTGCACCATTAAAATTTTAGACTCTGCCCCTTTCCCTTATTCTCCCAGGCACAGTGTAACTATAGGCAATAAAGTTGATTTTTATATTTATTTAAATAAAAAGACTTTCCTTCAAGTTAGTTTTTTTTCTAATGACATCTTTATTGTTCAAAATATATTAATGTCTCCTCTGGAATTTCTTTCTTTGCTTTTTGAATATTACAGTGGTACTTCTATTCATGACCTCAATTTTCTCCACAACTCTGGTTGCAAACCAAACTGGACAAGAACCTAATCAAATTTCCCCATAAGGTCAACATTAAACCTAACCACTGAATTTGATTCAGTTCTTGTCCAACTTGGTTTGTGACCAGAATTGTGGAAAGAATCAAGTTCATGAACTGAGGTACCACAAAATCTGGAACAATTTCAATGGTTGCAATTTTTATCCTTGCTGGTGAATTTGGCCAGGTAATAATAAAAATGCCAATCCATGAAGTATTTTACAAGTGCAGAGGATTATGACATCCTTTGTATTGATTCAGAATTAAAGTTTATAACTAAAGAAAATGGTAAATATCATTTGGGCCAAAAATTTGACGTGATAATAAAGGAAAAGTGGAAAGCAGTTCAAAGATGACCCAAAAGTAGTTCCCTTCCTCATTCCTAGGACAAAATACCCAACACCTGCAACTTAGAGGAAGAAAGGTTTATGTTGGCTCAGTTTCAGTCCATGGTTACTAGGCTTAAACAGAAACAGCAGGGTGGAAGAGCCTGGGTGGAGGAAAGCTGCTCACCTTGTGACGGCAAGAAACAGAGAGATAAAGGAGAGGGAGGGAGATACATCCATCCAGGCCACACCTGCAGTGAGACACCTCTCACTAGGTCCAGCCTCCTAACAGCAAGTTAGATATAGCAATCCCCAAATCCAATCACCTCCCACAAGCTCCAACTCCAAGCACATGAGGCTTTGAGGGGATATTCCAGATGCAAACCACAACAGCAGGCTAACAGCCAAGTTCTGGACCAGCTTCGAGCTGCCAAAGCAACTGTCTTGGCAGGTGGCATGGATTTGGACTCTTTCATTTCTATGTGCTAGCCATGAGCAATTACACCCACCATGCTAGAGATTTTTAACAAACATTCAAAAATGCCTACTAAACTTTAGGTGCTGGAGTTATAAAAAAAATAGGTTTGCACTCCAATGTCTGAATTTGCAGTCTAATGGAAGCAAATGCATTAGCGTGACAAGTGCAAGCAGAGAGGTCTGTAGGGCCACGTGGCACAAAGAAAGGGGTTGTCACATCTCCTAGGCTTAATGGGGCAGAGGGAGCTGGTGACCAGGCATGGGGTGTCAGGAAAGACCGCAGGATTAGTACCAACCTTCACAACCCACCCCCAGGGTAAATTCCAAAATTCTCATTGTATAGATGAGGCAGGTGAAAAGCTGCCCAAGGGCACACAGCTAGGAAGATGGGGAACACAAAGCATTTCTTCTCTGCCTAGCTCACTGGTATATTCCCACACAGCATGACCCAATCACAGAATATCAGGATTGAGGTCTGAAGTCCAACACAGTGCTCTTTCCACTACACAGGCTGCCTTTCCTTTACTGTAGGGTGAGAGTTTGACTCACCTCAGCTAAAACAAAGTACCTAGCATAGTCTTGGCAACCTGTGGATGACTTTGAGTGTTTGCTATGTAATGAGGCAAAAGAAGCCTTGAGAATGAGAGAAGGAAAGAAGACAGGCAGACACAACATCAGAGGCATGCCGGGCACAGTGGCCATTGATGATAAAGGTTTTGTCATTTCAAGGATAAGGAAGATGAAGTCAAAAGATATGTGGTCCTTTGCTCCAGATTAAAGTGGAGTACCCAACTCCTAAACACGAGGTCTTTGATTGAAGAAGACACAAAATACCAGCCAGTGAGTAAATTCAGGGACCGTGGACACTGCTGAGCTGAGATTTCTCTTCTCTCTCCATTCCTAGGCCCTTCTAGAATGCTTAGCTTTTCTGTCTTTAATCAAATATTGATCCCTATTAAAATACTCCCACACACATGTGTGCACATGCACACACGTGCACATATGTATGCATACACACACACACACACACACACACAAGAGCTAATGTTTAAACTTCTTAAAATCTTTACCTTAGAAGGGATGGACTTCTAACACTTGCCTAAAGCTTTATATTACCAGTGGGTGGAGTCTGGTTTACTTTGTTTTCACCCTGTTGAAGGAGGGATTTCCTATCTCAGGATTTGGAGACAGCCAAACCAGCTCACAGAGACTGGACAGACTTGATTGACAGCAGCTGACTAGTCATACAGAGTTACAGCCCCAGGAAGGAGAACATAGCACATCATGTAGGACCATATGGGGTTGCATTCTAGAGCAGTGTAAACCAGCAGGGCTGTGGAAGGCAGGCCTGGTAGTAACAAGAGGGTGAAGTTACTCTGTTCCTGCAGGAGGATGATTAACATGTTTGAACAATGTCATAGTCCAGCAGGAAGGAGAAAAGCATTAAATGGAGGACCAAGTGGGATGCCATTGGCCCAGTATAGGGGAACTCAGTGGGTGGGAGACTTTCCTGCTGGCTGAGAGGCAAATCTGGTTATAGCAGGAGACTCCATTGTTTGGCCTTTGAGTCCCTGTGAGGCTGAAGGACAACATGGGAGTTTTGGCCTTATAATACAAAGAGAGATCCTGCGATGGGTGCTGTAGGATGGAACAGGCAAGGGGCAGGGCTACAATGATGCCCAAGAGGGGCTCCTCATTGCAGGATGGTTGATAGCACCCCACAGAAGCCGATTAGGTGCAGAAACCTTAAGAAAGGACATGGAAAAATATTCCCAATATAGTGGGAATAAAACAGGAAGTGACGAAGTGACAGGTATATAGAAGAAGATCTCAATCAAAAGTTAAAATGATCACTAAGCCAAATGACTAGCTGCCAGCAACCTTCTCTGGGTGGTGGAATTCTGAGTGACTAGTATTTTTCTATGTGGTTTTTTCCCCTAGTTTCCAAATTTTACATGATGAATTAGTGTTGCTTTAAAAAATCTTGTAGAAAATATAGAGTGAATTTAGAAAAAAATTACACCACCAGCTTCATAATTTCTCATATATTTACCTTCACTGAAGGTCTATATTTCCTCAAGCAGCCTCAAAGTACTAACTTCTTTTCACCTCAACCTCAAGGACAGTCTCCCTGTAGCACTTTTTGCAGGACAGATCTAGTAGAAATGAACTCTTAGCATTCCTTTTACAATGCATTAAGAAAATTATATTTGGGGAAAAGCAAACACAGAAATCAGAGACTTGACTGCCTCAGGTGTACCAGGGCAACTTCAGAGTTAAAAACACCAACTGCAAAGGTCACACCATCACCACACTGAAAAGATGGTACTTTGGAAAAAAGAAAACAACACTGAAGAACCAATATGATAAAAAGACCCAATTCTCAGGAAGCAGAGGGAACACCCAAGAGATCTGCCTTAGTCTCTGGGGAACCTTAGGAGTCACTTCATTCTAGGCTCCTCTTTCTTCACCTAGGAAGGTGAGGAGGGCTGAATTTACATGAAAGACACAAAGCCAGGTGCCTTCAGCATCTGGGTCTCCTTAAGTGAGTGTGATCGCTGGTTGGGGACTGTAGCCTCCAGGAAGTGCAAGAGGGCCACCACTTTCACATGTTCCCTTTCACAAATGCATCTTGAAGATCCCAGAGCTTCTGATTATTCAAGAATATCTCCCTGCCTTTATTTTTATCTGAAATCTCCTGATGTTTAGCTTTTGGCAAAAAATTCATCTTAAAACAAACCAACCAAATCAAAACAGACATGATCGAAAAAGGTCAGGTCCAAAAAAGACCTGTCCATCACAGATCCATCCAGCCACGAGTTCACAATGTCAGGATTATGTGACCTTTGCCATCTTTCTAGCTCTGGAACTTCGTGATGAAGTGGAAACTGCTTGCTTCTCCTCTTTGTGATGTGGCATGTGCCATAAGAAGGGCAAACATAGGTGCTTTGTCTTTGACGCCATGCTGCTGAAGACAACAGGTGACAGACATTCTCAAGCCGGTGGATTTTTCTCCAACTCCACACCATGCTCATAGCCGAGCACACCCTGTCCTGTTTAACATGGCTGGACATTTCATGCTTCCACTCTGCTGAAGGCCTTGGTGTCAGCTGATGACCTTTGTCATACCCCAGTGCTTTAGGGTATGTTAATGAGGAGAGCTTTTCCTTCCAAATGGGATGGATTAAGATATACTATATTTTCATGTCACAAATCAGATATGTGCAGTAAAGTCTCAGTTATAGGGGAAGAAGAGGTTCTGGAAATATTTTTTTTAATTGTGTAAGTATGAGAAGGGTCATCAGATAATATCAGCTTTTACAGATTGGGCTCCTTAGAAAGGAGTCTATAAAACACTCTCCACTGAGACTCAAAAGGAGTATTGATTTTTTAGGAGCAGAGGGGGTCAAAATTACATGCCTTGCACAACACAGCCACTGTTCCGCCACTCTGGACCTTTCTAACAAAGAACAAAGTCAGGAAAAGGCAAGAGATAGAGCTGGAAAGAGGGACAAAGGGAAAGGCATTGTCTGGCCCCTGAAAAACTTCCCCTGGCCACAGCATGGAGGCAAAGCAAATCTCTTCAGTAAAACCAGAACCTAGTTTCTTGTGGTGGCTGCTGCAGTTGACAGCAGTCCCTGGGGATCTCCGTTTTGTGTCTGCAGGAAGGTGGTGGGAAAGGTCACTATAGGGCAGGCTGTGGCCCGATGGCATCAGCAGTCAAAGATTTCCCAGGTTGATTCACCTGCCCCTGTGAGTACTGAAATGCCCAGAAGCACCAGACATTTCCACAGTCAGCAGGATCCTGATGGCCTCATGACCAGAATATGGATGCTTGCTGATGCCTTTGGCTCTGGAAGGACAGGCAATGAAAGAAGGAAGAAGGGATCACTTTTATGCTGTTGCAAAAGGTGACCCAGCACCAATGTCTATCATGTGGACCTGAGAGAGATCTTATGCCCAATGGGATAGGGAAGGCTCCCTTAAGGAGGAAATAGGATTTATAAGTCAGAGGCCATTCTCCTGGTGGCTGCAGCCAGGAAGATACAGTGATACTTCAGTTCACGAACACTTTCATTTGTTAACAATTTGGTTCTCAAACAAAGGTGTATGGCAAAAGTTTGCTTTTGTCTGCAAACTCTGTATCGGATGACAAACACAACTGTGGGCATCTTTCCTACACAAACACAAACGTGGGCATCTCTTCCAAAATTGTGGAACAAATTAAGTTTATGAACGGAAGTACCAGAGTATGAGAATGAGTTAAACAAAAACAGCAACAGAGCAATGGCATCTTAATTCTCACTGTTTACTAGAAGTGAAGAGATCTTATTCTCCCTCCCTGCTAGGTTCTGCAGACATTGGCCAGGCAGTCTCTGTGCACAGAATGACCACAGTCACAAGGAAAGAGGTGTGGAGGATGTGAGGGTATGGTGGGATCACAGACTTCCCCAGTGCTTCTGGGGAAGAATGAGGGATAATTGGGTGAGAAAGCTCTAGAGGTAAGGGATGCCTAGCTTTACATGGTGGCTGTAAGGGAAAAATTCTGACGCAGACACCAACTTCCTACATACTGCGCTTCCAAGACTGTCTAAGCATGCCTCTTCCAAGAGACAGACCAGGTACCTGAACGCAGAAGTCTTCAGGGCTTGATTTGAAAGCAGTCTGACCAAGATGGCACCCATCTTTCCAACAGCCTGTGAGAGCTGAGTCCCAGAGCATGGTTCAGCCTCAGATGGCCTGAAAATGAAGAAGCCCTTAATTAAGGAGACAGCTGAGCTTCTTTCCCATCCTAGAATTCTGTGATTGTGGAGGTTCTCCCTAGACTGAACATTCAGGAAAACTGAAATGGCCATGATGACAAATCAGGTCAACAAAGGACTAAGATTCAGGAAACAGGTGGGATTTTCCTGAGTGAAGTAAGATGCTTCATACAACAGTAATTCTTTTCCTCCACATTTCTTAACTTGGTAAAAACTCAGTCACTCCAGGCCCCTTGCTAAGACCTTCCCTTCCTTTCTCTGAGTACTCTCTCCCCAGAAATCCTTTCAGGCTCAAACCTGAACTGGAAATAAAACATTTATAAGGAAAAACTATTAGCAAAGTTCATTAATTAAGGCTATGTTTACACTTCCATTACCAACAAACAGCAGACTTTGATTAACTAAGTTCTTCTTTTGACACTAGTTATTATTGCCAATCACAGAGAGATTAAGGATCTCAGATCTGTGGAGTTGCTCCTGGTTTCCCAGGTCTCACATCACTGCACCTACTCCAGCCAGTTTCTTCTGAACAACCTGACCCCCAGGAAAGCTCAGGGCTTGCTTCAGGGAATAAGTGGTTCCCTGTCAGAGCAGCACTCCAGCTAGAACCTTAATGGCACTCTGGTTTGTGAGGATTAGCCTAATCTCTCCCACTAGTAATTCTCTTTCCTCTGCCTACCAAGGGGGTTCTCAGTCTGCCAACCACCCTCCCAAGTGAACCCTGGCCACAGTAAAGAAGGAAGCTTCTAGAGGGTTAGTCTAAAGACTGAGAACTGCAAAGACAGGTCATCCTGCAGAAGTTCCCCTGTATGAAAGATGCAGAATAGAGCCTTGGCCTTCTTTAGAACTCCAAAACTTCACTCTTGATTTATCCACTCAAAAAGGGAGTGAGATTCTATATGAGAAGGGGCTTCCCAGTGTCATGGAGTTAGGGTACAAATGGAGGTTGGACTCCTCACTCTCCTGGCCTGTTTTCATTACACTGTGTGTTCTTACCAAGGTGCACTATCCTGGAAGAAAATACTAAAACCTAAAACCAAGACCTCACATAGTTTAGCAAGGAGAAGCCTCAGAGTAAATCAAGAAATCCAGAAAAGAAGGTGCTGTGAAAAGCTGTGTGGATTCACATACATCCCTCCTTCCACCTTGAGTGACAGAGATCCACTTAGTAAATGAAGAAACTATACTTCAGAGATGTTAAAAGATGTGCCCAAGGTCACACAACTAATTAAATGAGTGAAATAAAGATCTTGAGATCCAGCCTCCACGATGCTGTCTGCTGCACTGTGCTCCTATATCCCATTAGTTCATTTAATAGTGTGCATGACTGCTTCTTACAGCCTTCTGAGAAGACATATACAGATTTTTCTTAAAGGGGAGCAGTCCAGTAGTTCCAATTCTAAGAGTTCTCCTGCTGATAAATTCTCATGTCTGTGAAATGATATACAAGCATTTGTGGGTACAGCTTTTTTTGCAATTCACAATGACTGGAAACAACCTAAATATACATCAATAGGGGATCATTGATATAAATCATAGTATACTCACACAATAGAATACTACACAAGTGTACGAACTGATGTGAAAAACTTCCAAGATACAATGTCACACAAGAAACACAATAAGGTGCCTTGTATCTTGCCAATTTTGCAAAGTGTGTGTGTGCATGTGTGTGTGTGTGAGTGTGTGTGTATGTGTCTGTGCATAGTATTTGCCTGTATATATTAATTCTAGGACACTGGAGATAGTGGTTACCTGTTCAGGTGTAACATTTCACGCATAGTTGTTATACTTTGGGTCAAAGGCTTATGTGTTGAAGGGCTGGCCCTACTCAGTAGCACCTTTGGAAGCTGGTGGAAACTTTAGAAGATGGGTCTTGGTTGGAGGAAGTAAGTCACTGGAATGGGGAGCCTTGACAGGTATATCCCTGGTCCCTTCCTTCTTTCTCAGCTTCCAGGCTGCCATGAAATGAGCAGCCATTCTCCTCCACACCACCTCTGCATGCTATGCCTCACCTCAAGCCTAGAAACAATGGAGCCAGCTGACCATGGACTGAATTCTCTGAAACTGTTGGCCAAAATAAACCTTTCCTCCTTTACATTGATTTTCTCAAGTATTTTGCCATTGATGAATGGTGACTAATATATAAGTATTCAATTAATATCTGTTGCTAGACGGACAAAGTCCACCCTATCCAATATTAGCTTTCCACCAGGCATGAATTAGAACTCTGTGTGTCAAATTAGCCTTATTCAGCAACATTAACATCTTGGCCCAGGCCAAGATTCCCTGGTTTTATAGAATAAGTGTTCATCTATAGCAGTATCTTTACAGCTTAATACATCTAATCAACATGGAAAGCCCTATGTCGTCTGGAGCTGGAGCTGGTAGCTTCTAAGGTCAAGAGAAGAAACTGACCACATTTGCATCCCGCAGGAATGCATAAAATGTTTCCATTACACTGTCTAGCCAAAAGTAGTATTCTCATCAGTAAAAACGATACATGCAAAAGTGGCACAAGAAAGAAACAAAATCTGAAACACCTTTTTTAAATTTCAAATTTTAATCAAAGAAGCATACCCTGTCACGCTGGCAAAATCACACCCTTCTTTGGCCATCCCTGAAGAGAACAGGCCTCCAGAGTCATTTACCTCACTGTAGCTTATCTGTTCTGATTCCTCATCTCCCTTCCCCCAAAATGACAACTGGGTAAAAACAGAATAAAGTAGATTCATGGTAATAACTCAATGAGCTTTTGTCCAAGAGTTTGTTTTGAGATAGTCTCACTATGTTGGCCAGACTGGCCTCCCACTTCAGCCTCCTGAGCTCTGAGATTACAGATGTGCACCATCGTGCCTAGCTTGGAAGAGTTGAGCATTTTGTGAGAAGCAACCTGAGATACCCCCCTCCCCAGTAGCCAATACCTATATGGCACTTACATGGTCCCAGGTACAATTCTAAGCACTTTCTCAAAAGCTCACTTAATATTTCTAACAATACAAGTTCAGTGATACAATAATACAAACAGTTTTACAAGTGATTGTACTCACTTAACAAGTGAGGATACAGGTTAATTAGCTTCCCTGGGTCCACTTTTAGTAAGTGGTAGAGCCAGAATTTGAACCCAGTGGGTCTGGCTCTGGGATCTGTGCTTTGAACCACAGTGCTAGAGAAAGTAGGGGAGATTTAAGGGGCTGAGACAAGTCAATAAAGACACAGTTTGTATTCCTGGCAGCATGGCAATCAGAGGTGACACAGACCTCCTCCTCTTCTTCCAAACTCACAGAAGCACTTCATAAAATACAACCAAAAAATGTTTTAAATTTATAAGCTAGAAAAATGTTTTAAGTTTATAAGCTAGAAAAAACTGGAAAGGAAACTCTTCCAGTGACAGAGACACAGGAAACTCCAAAATGAAACCATTGAGTTCTAGAGAGCCCAGGGGGATATTGTTCCTAGATGTGGACCCTACACACACACACACACATACACACAGCCTGGGGTTCAGGCTCACAAGAGTAAACAATGAGACTCTCTCCCAGGGGTTCAGGCAAGTGAGCATGCCATCTGCCTGGAGCTCCAGAGGAAAAACTGTCTCCCAAGTGACACCTCGAGACCACTTCCCACAGAGGTGAAGTCCAAAAGGAAGGCACCTATGTCATGTGGTGCCCATGTTCCAAGTCAAACTATCTGCAAGCCAGTGAGGCCCTGGTGCCCCTGGCAGGACCAAATGCAAACACCTCTGTCTATACACTTCTACCACTCAGGGCGAGGGGGGCGCACCAGGAAGACAAGCTCCCTAAGAAAACAAGAGCATAAGAGGACATGAAGATGACAACAGAGGCAACCCCGATTCTCATTTTCCTGGCATCAGTTTTCTTCAGCACTTTAATATTTGCTTGTTTTTCATTTATCTCCCTTACTAGAATTTAAGCTGAGGTGTTGGGATTCCGGCTCCATCCTCACTGAGCAGAACTACGGCTGCTGCCTCTGAAACATCCAATAAATATTTACTGGACATTGATCAAAACAGCAGAGCTTTGCATAAAGGTGTATCTGGGGACAGAGGGCAAGGGGTGGGGTGTTGTGACAATGGCACTGTCCACCTACGACAGATTATGTCTTTGAAACATGACATGCAAAATATTAATGTTACTACGCCTGGGTGGCGAGTGCATGGAAGTCTTACAATATCCTCTGTGCTTTTCTGTGTGATTGGAGTATTTAAAACAAAAATAAAGGAAGGTAAATGCAGAATGAAGGAGGCTGGAGGCTGCTGATCTCATTCCACATCTGAATACCCAACACTGCCCTGATTAAGGACAACAGCCCAGGCAGCGGGTCCCAGATTTGCATTCACATGTTTTGGTTGCGGAGATGCACAGGGGAGTGGCGGCAAGTTTCTGACTGTGTCCCCAGAAACTCACCCTGGGGTGGCAGATGGGGCTCAGTGCGGTTGCGCTTTTGGGTGTCACTGGGAAGAGGGAGGTTCTTTCCATTCTTGCCTTGGAATTTATAAAAACGACCACTTACAGACCTCTGCAAAAATGCAAGCATTCAAAGACGCTACTATCCTGTGCGTATTGCAGCCCTGCAGGGATTTCTGTCCTGTCCAGCACACGGTGAGTGCTCAGGATCCGGTCACAACTCACGTAATGCAGCTGGACTTGGAAGCCCTCAGGAGGCCCAGGACTGCCCGACCTGGCCCAGGGCGAGGAAAGCGCACCCCCTGCCGGGCGCCTTCTTGGGCAGGGGTCACCGCGGGCTGAGGGCTGCGAAAGGTTACTGGACGCTCCTCCAGGAGGGCTGGAAACTAGAGTAGGCAGCGCCCTGTAGGCGTGTGGGGTGCGGTGGGGAGGTCACTCCAGTCCCCAGAGCAGTCGCAGGCAGCAGGCAGAAAGGGACAGAGGTCCTTCAGCTCTAGCCCTTCCAAAGCCACCCCTCCCTGGCTGGATCTCTAGAGACTTGGAGCCGCTCAGCTCTGACAATCTCTGATCCATAGTAAAGTTTGGATTTCCCCTTGTAAATGATCCCAGGCCCGCTGCTGAGCAGGAATAAGTAGCTATGTCCACTGGAGACACAAGCCACAAACATCCACCACATGCATCGTCTTAATTCTAGTGGTCACATTTACCAACAAAAGTACAAAGAAGAAAGTGAAATTGTTTTTTTAAATTATTAGACTTAAAGACTTTTTTAGTAGTTTTATACTTGCAGAAAAGTTGAGCAATAAGTACAAATTAACACACACATTTTTCCCTAATAATATCTAGCAAGAGTGTTACAATTGTTACAATTGATAAGCTATGTTGATACTTTGTTACTAACTAAAGTTATATTAGGCTGGAGTTATATTAGGCTTCTGTCTTATTGTTCTGTGCTATCACAAGTGGATCAATGCCAAGCATCACCACTACAGTATCATGCAGAATAGTTTTTCTGCCCTAAAACTCCCATGTGCTCCATTTATTTATCCTTTGCTCCCCTTCTCACCCCTGACAGCCACTTATATTTTACTGTCCCCATAGTTCTGTCTTTTCCAAAGTGTTATAAAATCAGAATCTTACAGTATGTAGCTTTTCCCAATCAGCTCATTTCACTCAGGAATATGCCTTTGAGGTTCCTCCATGTGTTTCCATGGCAGAAGAGCTCATTGCTCCTTAGTCCGGAGTACCGTCCTATGACATGAATACATTTTCTTTCACTCAACGTGCCCCAAATGTCTTTCAACATGCAATCAATATTTTAAACCTACTGAGGTATTTACATTTTTAGGCTGAGTCTTCAAAGCTGAGTGTGTTTTATGTGCAGGGCATAGATGAGTTGGTCTGCCACCTTTTAAGCACTCCTCACCCCCAGTAGCTACTGTTTTGGATAGATCTAAAGAAAAAGAAAAGAAACCCCCTTCCTTGGGCTGTATATAGTTTTATCAGGAGAAACAATATTCCTCTCCTTACCCCCATGCCCAGCGACTTCAGAATTGCGTGGATCTCTTTCACACAAATATATATGAGATTTTGCTAACTTTTTGCTTGGAATTTTTCCATAGAAAAGTTATTTTTAGGATAAATTTATGTATTTATATATTTATTTACTTTTGTCCATGCTGATTTCAAACCCAAGGCCCTGAATATTAGTGAACTCTCAACCACTGAGCTGTATCTCCAGTCTTAATAGATATTTAATAATAGGTCTGAGAACCACCCTGGCCCCCAACATTTGAACTATAACACAACCTATAAGGTGGCTGCCTAATCCCGTGGAAATAATCCAGCAAGAACAAATGATACCTCCTTTCACTCACAGAAAGCTCCCACCTTGCATCAAAATATTTTTCACATTAAAATGCATTTTATTCAGTAGGTACTGAATGTCCAATGTTGCAGTTTAGAAAACATGGTCTAGGGATGCCAGGAGTCCCTGGGATGCTTCCAGGGCATTATGGGGACAAAGCTCTATTCACAATAATACTAGACTATCTTTGCCTTTCTCCTTGTTCATTCTTGAGCATGCAATAGAGCTGTTTAGAGATTTCTTGATGGATACTGATGCAGATGGAATGCAGAAACGGATATGGAAATCTAGCTACTTGTTAGTAAACCACACATTGAAGAGCAATTGCAAAAATGTAATCAATACGATGCTTCTCACTAAACTTAAATCAAGTCACTGTCCTTGCTATACTTCTTATTTTGTTTGTTTGTTTGCATTACAAGGCCCTTGGCGCTAAGCTACATCTCCAGACGCCCCCTCTTTTTTAAAAATCTCCAGACTCCCCCTCTTTTTTAAAAATTTTGAGACAAGATCTTGCTAAGTTACTAAGTTACCCAGGCTGGGCTCAACCTTATGATCCTCCTGCCTCAGCCACCCCTAGTAATGGAGTTATAGGCATGCACCACCACATCCAGCTGCCACTCTTTGTATTAGAAAATTTTCATGAAACATTTTAAATTTTCCATAAAATATTTATTTTAATATTTAGCATGTTTAATTGTTTAAAGTAAATTATATCATATTTTAAATTTTTCTTTGTTTCACTTTCCAATATAGTAAATATGTTAGAAACACTGTACATACACAAAAGCTCTTTGGAGCCTTCAATAAATTTTTAGTTAGAACATGTTTGTGATATGTAACGATTACATTTATCATAGGGAGTTGGTACATGTACATAATACATCCCTTCAATAATTTTTTAATGTAAAATGACAGTGAATGCACAAAGTGTGTGCCAGGCTTTGAGTTAAGCTCTGAGTGCTCTGACTGAAATCAGTTTTGTAGCTCAATGAGGCAAGTCATACAAGAGGCCTGTGACGTCTCCTCCCCCCTCCAGGGTCTCTGTCTCTCTGCGTGGCTTGCTATAACTTTGTATGAAGACCCACTCAAATTATATAACATCAATGAAGGTGTCCTTCCTAGAGAGCCTGATAATTGAGAGAACATGCAATTTATTGTTCAAACCATGATACTTTGAGACAAAAGGACGTTAGTCGTGGTTTTGTTGAGATAATAATCATCGAAAGCTTCTTTGTGCAGCTGAAAATAACTAGATGCAGGTTGGAAAAGTCTCTGTGAGTGGAAAGAAGGCATATGGGTGCTGGGCAAATGTAGGCGGGGATCTTGAGTCCCTCCAGAGCCAAGGGACGGACAGCTGGGGTGACCCAGAGAGGGAAGCCCTAAGAAGCAGGCTTGAATGGGAATAAGAAAGAAGTATGACATCACCTTTGCCAGTTCTGGGGTCCTTGGGGTCTGGCTTACCTGTATCTTGCGTTACAAAAGCTCTTCCCATTTGATTGTCCTTTACTAAAATTGAAATATATAGGAACACATATTTTTGGGTTAAACAGTAGAAGGGGCAGTAGATAAGGTAAAGTTCATTCTAGAAGACTCTTTGTAGATACCAGGTGAACAGAAAAGGATTCTGGTTGTATGGACTGCTCATTACCTGCCAAGAGGAAGAAGGTAAGACTACCCACACTGAGTTTTGATTTCATATTATTACAAGTTCCTAAGTTAATTTCCAGGATCTCCTGATGAGGGGAGTTTTGGAAAGATCACATAGTTTCAGTGTTCTAAAGTGAACAAAAGAAGGTGGTTGTTGAAAGGAAAAATAAGAAGCAGATTTGTCTTTAAAAGTTGACAGCTTTTGACAAATAATGTCAGTGACGTCAAATCCCATAAGCTGAGAATCATCTGCATAGGCATCAGCATCATCCAAACAAGGCATGAAAATGAACTCAGAGCCCAGCCAAGCATATTTACCCTTTCCCCAGAGTTGTAATGCCTCAGGGACCCAGAAACAGTGGACATCCTTAGTCCCAGCCTGCTCTGGATGGTATCTAAGCCCCATCTGGCCTCTGGGCCCTGCCTTTTGATTTTTATTTTTTCATCAAAGAACTGGAGATAATAAATGCTTCTTAGGATGCTGTGATGCCTGCAAGTGAGTTTGTCAAGGTGCTTGGAAGCTATCATTAATGAAAAGCAGCTCTGAGTCTATTGTATGCAAAATGAAATTTACAGCAGAGATTTCCTAAAATCCAACAAAAGGTCTTCCTTTAATTCAATAATGATTTGGTCACAATTTAAAAAATGACCACCATGCTTTTAATGGCTTCATGCAATAAAAGAAAGAAAAAGGACAAGAGGGAGGAAGGGAAAGTAGGAGGAAGAGAGAGTGAAGATAAAATTAGAAAGACAAGATTGGTTCCCTTAACTCGGAATCCAATCCTGTCATCTCCTTGACAACTGGCCCTGCTGAGGGACAAGGGGCCAGAGGTCAGGTCCCAAGGGTTCACCTGCCTCTGCAGAAACCCAGGCCTGGGGCCTGGCTTGTCGGCAAACTGGAAAACCTGAAGTGGGAAGCTCCTGGCCCGCCTGTCTGTGGCTGCGGTGGCCGTTAGTGTGATGGTAGGAGAAGGTGCAGCCTGGCAATGAGGCTGTGCCTGCAGGGCTGTGGGTGGCAGGGTGCAGCCTCGGGGTCCCCAGACAGGTGGGAGCTCTCAGCCAAGCAGCCACAGGCCACAGCCAAGACAGTAGGATGCTCTATCCTAGACTGGAATCTAGAGAAAATTCCAGAGCTCTGACTTTAGAGCCTGGTCCTTTCACAGCAGTCAGAGAACAATGCCTGTGGCTCCTTCGTTGCTGTGATGATCTGCGGCGGCTTTTGTGAGCAGCCTGTGCTGGGCCTGACTCAGATGCCAAGATTAGATCCAATCACAGCGGGCAGGGCAAGGTGGCAGGGTCGGAGTCCTACCCAGGTGCCTTTTGTCCCTCAAGTAATGCTCACATCCAGGGTAGACTCATAAGAAGCCAAAAGCTCAAATCAAATTTGGCTTCACTACTGCTAGGGTCTGAATATCAGTGCCCCACTACCACCATAAATTCATGTCAGAACTTAATCCCCAGTGTTAGTGTTAAGAGGTGGAGGCTTTAGGGGAAGTGATTAAGTCATGAGAGATTAGAACCTTATAAAAGAGGTCAAAGGGAACTGCCTTACCCCTCCACCAGGAGGACACACTACATGAAGCTGAGAGCGAGACCTTACCCAGCGCCGAGTCTGCTGCTACCTTGATCTTAGACTTCCCAGGCCCTCCAGCTGTGAGAAATAAATTTCTCTCGTCTACCAATTACTCAGTTTAAGCTGTTTTGTTTTAGCAGCCCAAAAGGACTAAAACAAGGTCAGATCATTCTAAGGCAAACACACAGATACGGAAACTGCAGTCAAAGGCCCTTCTGATTGATCTCCCCACGCCAGCCCCTCCTCTTTGTTTAAAGAAGCACAAGCCTCCTTACTGCCCCTCTGAGCTTACATATGGCTTCTGCGCCCACCAACCCCCTGCTCTGCTTCAGAGGAAGACTGAGAAAGCCTTGACACCTTTTGGAACATGCATTTCTGCAGGTTGACGTAGCCCATTATTGCACGATGGACCCTAAATACAGCCTCAAGTCACAGCTGCTTGGGGACACTTTCTACAGTCTGAATTTTCAGAGTCTAGTCAAGACACTGGGGTGACAGTTTCATGGGTTCTGAGCAGCTGTTCTATTTTTAACTTTTCCAGTGATGCTGATGCATCTGGTCTTGGGAGCAACATGGGAAACCCTTATGAAGCCAGAGGATAATTAACACTTGTCCTCCTGCAATACCAATTCTCTATTTTTCCTAAATAAATAATTTGGACGATGCTTACATTACTGAATAGCCATCAAAATTTACATGAACTTTAAGAAAAAAAAAGCTCAAAGAAATTTCTCATTTGCTATGCTCTGTGGCCCTGTTCATAGCCTACCTATCAGGACAGACTTGTTCACTCCCTGCTGGCCCTGGGTGCTCTGTGAGAAAATTTGAGCTGGAAGCTTGGTTCTGTCTTTGCCTCTCCCATGCATACTCGCCCTTTAGGAGGAGCTCAGGGGGAAAAGCACAGAAGCCTCTCTGGAGTGAAATTGACATTAAAAAGTGAAAATTATGATAGAACTGTAGATAGTGCACATCAGGCCATGTTCGGGAATAGCAGGAGTTCAAGACCCTTTAACTCATGCTAGGTAAGCAAATAATAATAAAATAGCAGCTGCCATTTCTTGGCATCTGTTAGATCTATTAGGTTGATACAGCATCTCTGCCAGGTGGACACTAACATCTCTACATTCTCAATGATCTCACTAGGCCTCTGAGTGGTCAAGTGACTAATTACATCACCTAAGAGGTAAGATTTGCATTCAAGCCACCAGCACCGTGTCTTTTCTCTTCCTACAGTGGGTCCCTGCACTGGGAAGGAAGAATTGGCTGTAGACAAAAGACTTACTCCAAAAAGACAGCAACAAGACAAAGTTGCCTCTGTGCCGAGACCCACATTAGTAAGAAATAGCTTATTTGAGCCAGGAACTTCCAGGCAAATCAGGAAGGTCAGGCATCTGGACCATACAGGAAACTAATGCCTACCAAGGAAGATCTGGATAAGCCTCCTTAAGTGAATTCTCTTGCTTTTGTGGCTTCCCATTAACCCGCTTACTGTCATCCTGGCAGCCGCTCCTATTTGTTAAGGCCGCAAGACGGACCATGATTAAGTTTCCAGCTGCTTACGGCATTATACCTGGATCAAATTTGGGTTAATCACTTGAAGCTGGGGTAATGTCCTCCCTGTGTAACAGACCCGGCACCTCTGAAGGCTGAACCCCTCTTTCTGACAGACTTGACCTATGTAAGTTTTGAAGGAAGATGAGGCTGCTGTCAGACATCTGGTTTACAGCACCAGCAGAAACAAAGGGCTGTAACAGGAACAGGAGCTCAGCCATTGCTCCTTCTTAAGAAAGCTTCCTGGACAACTTGCTTTTTGAAACAGAAATGGCAGGGAGATTGAACAGGATGGTGTCCTGGAACCAGCTCCCCATAGTGGAAGTCCCAGGAGCCAAAGCTGCCTACCCCACCACCTTTTATATGGTTCCCACCCTGGGGCTGCAGCCAAGAGCCAGTTACAAACCTTCCAAATCTCTCTCTAGTCTCATTACTATGCAGACCAATTTTTCATTCATCTGGAACCCACTGTAGCATTTTAATGTGGAAAGTCTGCTTCTCCATTTCTCTCCCCTGAAGAAAAATGGCTTAATTTCTCCAGCTGATAGATTTTTTTCAGATCCTTCAGACAGCAGAAAAAGACCCTGGAAAATCAGCCGTTGGATGATCCACAAACATTTTATGATGGTCATAAACAGGGTTGTGGCAGAATGACATGCCAGGCAGCATCCTGATCAGTGGCCTCAACACTGTTATTATCAACCTCCTGCAAAAATGATGGATGGATGGTGGATGGATAGACCAGATAGATAGATAGATAGATACATAGATAGATAGATAGATAGATAGATAGATAGATAGATAGATAGAAAGAATGCTAAATGGATAGATAAACTATGATAGAAATGATGGCTTTCCCACCATATTTAGAGAGTATAATCCCCCCAGCCCTAATACGTTTTCTTGCAGATATGTGAAACTTTCTGATACCAAATAAATCTACCTGCCAACCCACCACCAAATTGAGACAGATTTCATCAGGAGGGGAAAAATTTACTCAGGAAAGAAATTAGAAGCAAAATTGGGGTTAATCATTTTAGTTGTGTTTTCCATTGCTCAATTTACAAGGTTTGGAAGGATACAATCAGCCCAGTCTGTCTGTGGCTGTTCCCCTAAGGCTGAGGATGGCCTGATCTGGCCTGGAGCTGAAGAGGCCAAGGACCTGGGAAGACCAGGCCCACCTCTGGATGGAAGGACTGGAATTTCTTTAGAAGCAAGTGGTGCAAAGATGTTAAATGAACCCTGGAGCTAAACTACTTGAGCAGCAAATCCCAGATTTGTTACATGCTAACTTTGTGGCTTCAACAAGTTGCTTAACCTCTTCTGCCTCAGTTTCCCCATTTATAAAATGAAGATGGTACTAGACCTCACCTTTGTAGTGAGAATTAGTACGTTGATATGCCCAAAATACTTGGGCCAAAGGCTGGCACGCAGTAAGCTCTGTTGGCTAAGGGAGAAGTCATGTCTCCCTTAGACCCCCTGAATAAGCAGACAGTGTACAGAAAGATGAGGCTTTCACCCCAACAAAAAGATAGTCAAATTTAACTAACTCAGCCTTAGGTTCAAGGCCAAAGTTTTCACTTAAGCATAACCCTCTTCCCTTATACTTCTTATTGATCTTCCCCAGGACCCAGTTGACCCTCATTCAAATCCATAGCCCAATCTGGGCCTCCACTCTCAATGAAGAAGACATGAACTATAAGCCAGGGGCCCTAAGCGAAGCCCTCATCCTAAGGGCTTGCACCGAGGGGGCAGAATTATCCTCTTTTGTCTTTTGTGGCCTTGGAGAAACCACCTGGGCAGCAGGATGTCTCCCAAAAACCACGGAAGAGTTGGCTGGCTCTATTTTGCTGTTGCATAATTAAAATGCCTGCATTCTTCTTAGGCATTACTTAGAGGTCACCCCTGTGCCTACACATTGTTAGTTGGCCCTGGTTAAATGTGCCTATTGACATGTGGATTATGGTGGTGTCTGGGACCTTAGTAGAGCTCAGTTATAAAAGCAGAAAATTGGTGAGTATTAACGTTGAACTTCACCATTGTCTTAGTGCCCAATCATCCCCACAAATGTCACAGGGAAGTATTAGAAATTCACTTCAAGCACCAGTTACTGAGAACCCTTGACCTCCTGCACACTATCGCACTCTGTGCCTCCTACAATGGGAGCCAAATGAAGCTCTCCCTGATAGCCCATTTGCAGGAAGCCAGTACATTTTGCTTTTGGAGAACATGATGTAGAACTAGAGTGTATCAACGTGGTGGAGTACTATATTACCATAAAAATGATAAGCATATAAATTATGTCAATACATGGAAATGAGTATTTGAAATAATGTTAAATGGTAATGAGCAGAACACTCAATAGTTTGCACACACTGATTACAACTCCATCAATAATTATGTCTGCACACTCATCAGCAAGGACTAGAAGCAAATTTAGAGTAGTGAAAATAGAGGATTATTTACTGGGTTCTTTTTTCTCCCGTAGAATCTTATTTATTTTTTATTATTTTATAAGAGGGACAGGAAATTTGGACTGAAATCAACAAAAGAAGCATTTAGCTGCTGACACAATTGCTTGGACAGGAAGGGGCATTTGCAGCGGTTGGAAATACGCATCAAGGGATGCTGTAAGCCTGAAAACTTATGAGCTCTGCTGACCCTGCCTCTCCCAGGCTGGCTGCAGTTCCAGACTAAGTGGGGACCTCAGCACCATTCTTCCAGCAGGGCAGAAACCAAGCTCAGGGGTACAGGATGTGGAGGAAGCTTCAAATAGATTGAGGTTTTCTTCCTGCTATGTTCACATTTTGCCTTAAATGAAGGTGACCACATTGTCCTGATTTGTCCAAGCACTGCCTTAGTTGTCCTAGTGTTAACACTCTTTTATCTCCAAAATGACCCTGTTAAGACAATAAAGTGTGTAGTCACCCTAATTAAAGAAGCTACTCAGGCTCCCACTTGCTGCCTGGCAATGTTAGTGGCATCTGTTCTTAAAGGCACTGGAAGCCTGTAGACAGATGCTGTCATTCTGAGGTCACAACAACCAGGAAATCAGGATGGCTTTCTGTTTCCAATTTGCAAAGCTACCTCTCTGCGGATTATATTGAGATTGTACTAGTGTTGTGCTGGTACCACCCCAACTTGTGTGTCTCTTTCCAGTTCCATTTACTGGCTTTACAGTGGTGGGTTAAAGTTGGCATTAATGGAAGTGTTCACACTGAAGAAACCAGAAAATACTACAAACCTGGGCTCTTTTTCCCTGGAGAGCTGGTTGTAAAATATTTAACAGAACACCATGGATTTCAGCATAACTGAAGCTGGATTATAAACCGTGCTACCGGGATGTCTAGTCAGACAGATCTATGCTTAGCTCCAGAGCTCACGCTCAGATTTCACACAAAGCCCCAAAAGTAACCAGAAAACTATAATGTGATTGTCCCTGGCACATTCCAGAAATGGACAAGCATCCCTTTTCATTCTCTGCACATATTAGAGACAGAATGAGAATGCAAACACAAATCAGTTCAATTGCTTATGTGAAAGCTTGACTCACAGCCAAGCACATCCGTTACCTGAAAATGTTTTTTGCATCCAATTAAAGCAGGTGACTAGTGTGCTATTGATATAGGATCGAGTATTCTCACAATGACAGCTTTCAAATCATGATCATTTCTTCATCATAGGAATCAAAGAAAAAACCTGTACCAGTTGACACCATGACATGAAAGTCACTATACAAAGTGTCTTATTCTTTGGCATTGACAATGTCTTGCTCATTTCCCCCTTTCACACCCCCACCTCATCCAGCAACAATTGGTGAAAGCCGTATTTCATGGTCATGGGCAATTCATTACTTCCTGTCATACACTATTTACTGTCAGCTCCCTTTTGGAACCATGACAAGCAAATGCTGAACTTCTACAAAGTTTAAACAGGTTCTGTAGGGGACTTACTAGCACCTGCATTTCAGCACTTGATTCATCAGTCAGCTAAATCCAAAAGGTTCAATGAGAGACTTTAAGGTAAAGGACATTCTGATCTGATCAGGGGAACTGAAGTACTGAAGAAAACAGAGAAGGAGAATCCCAAGTATAGGCCCCACAGTCACCACACAGGCTCAGCTGTGTTTGCCTGGTGAAAGGAAGGTGTACTATGCCTGCAATGACCCTGCAACTCCTGATTGCAAAGTACTCTGCCAAGTGACCTGGGAAAATTCTAAATCTGGGGCATGTGTTCTCTGCTTCACAAGCTAGTTGGAATTTAACTGATGGAGGCAGAGGGAATAAGAGGGTGGAAGTGGAGAAGAGATGGCAAACCAAAATGGCAGTCCTTGGCTTATTATAAGTAATGAAGAAAAGCTAGAGTTACTGTTTGTGGCTGGATTTGCTATCTTCTGGATGGGGGCTTTTGAATAAATTCCACTAGTCACTATAAGATTTGTACCATTAAGAGCTGAAAGTGAGCCAAAAATTATGAAATCCTAGAAATGAGAAAAGTTATAAGCAAATTTTCATTCATTCAAATCTCTGTATTCCAAAATATTCTCTTTAGAGAATACAATCATTACACTTTTTCAATGACAATCCCACTACCTCTAAGGTTTCTCTAAGTTTTAAAGTTGTCTAAAACCTATATAAAAGAATTAGTAAACCTATATAAAATAATGTTATAATCTTTAAAGAGATTATGAACAAGAATGCTGGTTCTATGTTGCACCCTACATTTCTACATGCACAAGGCAGTAAGTTTAAATTAGACAAACATTTTAGAAAAAAACCTATGTATTTGTGTAAGATTGATATCTATAAGTCAGTCCACAAGGAGCCTGGGATTATATTTTCCAGACATGCTTTGGCACAGTTGGACTCTCATTTATCAGAGACTAATGTAATTCTTTATGTAGATTTCTGTGCTGGGAAGGAGTCCTCACTGCTGTCACCAAAGCTCCTTAAGTCTTTTCATGTTTTTCAGACCAGTAGTTAGATCATACATCAATGCATGATCTCCTCAAAACAGATGACCTGGCTCTGTACTCTCAGCTGCCCAAAAGGTGGTACAGTATTTGGTCTGAACCTATCACTGATTGGCAGCACGAAAATTTAAAAGGAAGAGTTGAACTCTATATAGCTCCTTCCCTACCTAAACAACTTTTATGAAATTTTATTGTACAACCCCAAGGAAGCTTTCTGAAATTCAGATTTACTGTTTCATTAATTCTAATAAATAATTGAGCAGGGTTTTTATGACTCATGATTCATTAATCTTCAGCTATGGAGATATTTTACCTTAAACATATTTCCTGAACTTCTCAATAGCATATGCACATTTGTGCTGTGTATGCTTAAGAATTCCCTTTTTTCCTCTGTGTACCTCCAATGTTAGAAGCTGTATCTGAAATGATGCTCATTCCAAAGAGAATTGAAAAGGTAGGTCTCATTTCTGGATGATGATGAGGAGGCACTAATGAGCAAACAGTAACATCACAGTGCATCTCAACTTTAATTCATGTAATGAGCAGTCAGTTGGGGAAACCACAAGTTAGGAGTTTGAGTTTCTTTGAGATGCTGATGTTTTTCTTTTTCTCTTCAAAAGCTTGTCTGAATTTATTGTCTCAACAAATTGTGAAAGTCAAATTGTGATGGATGGATCTCATTTTAATTTCTGTTCCAGCCAAAGGATTCCCCTTACCCACTTTCACTCCAACTCCCCTAAAGGCATTTAAGAGCTGTCCTGTCTTGGACAAAATAGTCCACAGTATCATAGTAGAGCTGTAGGAAACTTTAGTCATTATATAGTTCAAGGTCCCCACATTATAAGTAAGAATATCAGGGTCTAGAGAGAACAAGATTGCTCAGCAAGTGAGTGACAAAGACAGGGAAAGACTCATCTGGCCCTGTGCTCATCACAGGTCCTGTGTTCAGGACCTAGACTGCATTTCTGCTACTGTCCCCTATTTATTCTAATCTCTCTTACTCATCCTCCCACTTCCTGTAATTCAGCCATTTCCTGACCACCTATTTAATATTTTGGCCATCCATGAAACATTAGCCTTTTATTTACTTTCCTACTCCTGCCCTCCTAAATTGTTATATAAAGTAATATTCTCATTTTTGCTTATTTCCAAGGTGTCTTATACCTCTTTTACCTTTACCTTCAAATCCTGGCTTTCTCACCTAGCAAAGGCCTTGTATATTAGTAGATATTAATTTTCTTCTTCTTCCACCCTAGATTCCTTACTGTCTTCTCATTTTCTAACCCACTGTTAAGTCCAGGTTCTTGACTCTGTGATATCTTTGGTAGTCTAACTGCAGCCTCTGTACGGATTAGCTGGCCCTGTCCGTGGTGCTGATGTTAGCTACATCTGCGACTGTACAGCCTGAGTGGGAAAAGGAGTTAAGGATTCTTCATGACACACCTGGCTGTTTTTGGTGGCAAAAACAAATAAATTAGTGAGTAATTGAAAAGTTAATTAAAATAATAATTATAAATATTCATATATACTCAACCAGACATGTCAAATTTGGGGACATGGCCCTCTTTTCTCAATGTCTCCCAGGGAAGGAAGAAGATGATAGCTTGTAATATGCTGTTAAACATTTAACAAATGGATCCTCAGGAAAGAAAGACAAAATACATAGTGTTTTTGAATTTCTGTGTTGAAAATAGTTTTCCCACAGTGACTGACCATGCTACCCATCAGATGTTGCTGAATATGAAACTGAGAGCTCTCGTGGGCTAGTCATCATACAATTGGCCATGACTCAATGTAATGTCTCAAGCTATCCAAACTAGGACTTATCCAGGGTGTGACATACCAGCATGGTTCAGAGCAGAAATGTCTGAAGATAACGGTTTCTGAGGTAAAGCTCTTTAACAGTATCTAGAAAACCAAAAAACAATATGTCTCAAGTTCACCAAGGCAGACACAGATCTTCAAATGGGATATGTGATAGATGTAATGAAAGATATTTTTACAAGGTAAGAATGAATTAGGACAAATATGTTCTTAGACCTGAGTTGGAGTCTCTCTTCATTATCTGGTTATGGATAATGGGCACATTGAGTTGACTTAATGGCATATGGTCAAAGCAAATACCCACAGGATGTCCTGTGACATGATCTTCTCAACTCTGCATCTGAACAGTGTTATAAAAATTCCAAAAGATCTGTTGAGGCTTGTTTTGCAAACACAGATAACATTCTTTTTTATAAACACTACTTTCACTTTCAGTTCTTTTACATTAAAAATCTATGTTGATCCAGGGGAAAATTATAATGATCAGAACTACATCTTGGCCAAAGATGGCAGAGAACAACTTGACCTAGAAAAATGAAACATCTATGAGAAGAAAACTGGGGGCACCTCACAGAACGGAAGCAAGACTCTAAAGGTGCAAAGATTCATCTGGAATTCAGCAACAGTTGATACCAGGAATACAACAACATCAAGACTACTTTCATCTCTGTCTCTCATGTCTGCTTTACTTGAGTGTCAGACAGCATCTCTCTTCTCTCCATTCTTTCTTTAGAATTCTTTCTTCACATATCCCAGCTCAAGGCAATCTTCAGCTTACAGCTACAGGAAGAAATGACCAAACACTTTAGTCTCTGCTGTGTAGAGGACTGTGTTCCCCCTTAATTCATAAATTGAAGCCCTTATCTCCAATATGACTATATTTGGAGACAAGGCTTTTAGGAGGTAAAGGTTAAGTGAGATCATAAGAGTAGAAATCTAAGCCATAAGAGTTGAAATCTAATCCAACAATCTAATCCTTACAGGAAGGAGAAGGGGAGCTGTTATGGCTTATAGCTAGATGTCCTCCCCAAATCTCCTGCACTCATAGGTAAAACTTAGAGAGTTTATTGTATCATGGAGGCATGATACTTATTGGTGAATTAGCCCACTGATGAGTATATAGCTGGGTGTGAGGTTGGGAGGTAAAGCCTAGTGGAAAGAGGTAGGCCAGTGTGGACATGGTCTGGAAGGGTATATCGCCTTCTTTCTCCGTTGATCCTTCTCTGCTTCCTGCTTGCCATGCCACGAATTGTTTCTCCCCTGCCATGCCCCTCTGCCATGTCACCTGGCCTTGGAACCAGCTGACTATGGACTGAAGCCTCTACAAACTGGGAGCCAAGGGCCAGGGATTTAGCTCAGTGGTTCCACTGCCTGCTTCACAAGCACAAGGTCCCAAGTTTGACCCCCAGTACCCAAAAACAAAAACAAGCAAACAAACAAACAAACAAAAACTGTGAGCCAAAATAAACTTTTCCTCTTTTAAATCTTGGAAGTGTGGTATTACGCATCAGTGATGAGAAAGTCACTAAGACAGGAGCATGTGAGGACACAATGAGAAGAGAAATATTGCAAATCAGGAAGAGAGCCTTCGCCAGAAACTGACTCACCTAGCACCCTAATCTTGGACTTCATCACTTCTAAAACCATGAGAAAAGTATTTTTGTTGTTTAAGTGATCTGGTTTGTGGCATTTTGTCATAGCAATCTGATAAGACTGATACATTCTCAAATCCAAAAAAATGCAATGAAATGAAATATGGAATGAAACTAGGTGCCTCTCAGTGGGTGAATGGATGAATATTAGTCATCCATAAAACACAATAAAATTCTGTCATTTGCAGTAACAAGGGCGAAACAGGTTAATGGGTATGGGTGTGAAGGTGGATTGGAGGAATAATTTCTAGTGTTCTTTTAGCATAACTATAGTTTTAGAATAACTATAGTTGACAACAATTAACAAAATATCTCAAGATATCTAGCGGAGAGGATTTTAAATGTGGCCAATACAAAGAAATGATATGTATGTGAGGTGACAGACATATCAATTTCTCTGATCTGATCATTATGCATTGTATACACGTACTGAAATGTACATATATTGAAATGTATTATATTAAAATGTCACACTGTGCCTCATAAATATGTACATCTACCATGGGTCAATTAAAAGTAAAAAACGTATTTTTAAAAAGAGAGATTTATTGTCCCAAATGCAAAAATATTTCTTTCTTTGGAGCAGCCAACTATGATCAGGATGATTAGATGACATGGGAACTGTGCATTGTAAGGGGAAGAGATCTAAGCATGGACCAACATTTGAAAATCCATGCTCTGGACACTACACAGTTGTGTGTATCAGGGCCTCAGGGAATCTGGGAGGGGAGACTTAAAAACCTGAGAGATAGGAGGGAGGTGAGGGGAAATTTAAACCATATAAGGCAAGCAGTCTTTCACATATCAGGTAGAATGCAGCCTGTATTGCTTCATTTAAAAGCCTTAAGGTTAAATTGTTTCAGAATTTAGAATATTTGAATGTTAGAAAAGCATTCTTACTGCATAATACGCCCAGAATCTAGAAAAGTACTCCACAATCAAAATCTGCTTTGTGTAGAGATCCTCTTCCCCATAGTAGCACCATGAGCAGTATACCATTCTTATCCCTACTTTGTAGATCAGGAAACTAAAATTCTAAAGGGCTAAGATATGTGCAGCACAGCACATAGCTAGAATTCAAACAACTGCACTGGGCCATCTCCCAAAGAAGTGATTTCGATGACCATTGGAGCATAAAACATTACTGTTTCCACAGACATTGCACCTCGTGGGACTTACATATGGGTGGAGGAAAGTTTTGCTCCATATTGCAGGACTCAAGGGCTTAGAGGACTGCCCTCTGACCAAATATTTTACATCTGGGAGCCAAGGGTTTAGCTCAGTGGCATTGCACCTGCCTTGTAAGCAAAAGGTCCTGAGTTCGATCCTTGGTACCATAAAAAACAATTTACATCTGGTATCAACAATACTGCTACCTGTGATTTAATCCCTTGGAGGAAATAGCACATCACATCTCAAGGCCTTCACAGTATTAATGACATAAACCTATTGTAAAGGGAATGCAGTCCTGAGGGATTATGGGAGTGAGAGCAGATGGTGAAAATAAAGAGAGAGAAGGCAGTATGGGAAACATGATAGGTGGTGGAGAGGATCTCAGAAAACACAGGTAGTAAGACTGGATTCGCTAGTTTTACAATTTGGCTTCTGGCCCACATAGGTCTGGTCAATTCCTGCAGGAAGTTGTTCTGACCCTAGGGATATCAGGTAAAAATCTAGAAGTCCTTGCTAAGAATAAAAACATGCAAGGAAACTAATCAACTCCTCCAAATGTATTTTAAGTGTTTTTATTATGTTCTAAACAATTCATTCATGCTGGAGTCAAGGACATTCCTGCACAATAACCCAGGTCCCAAATCTGCCCAGAAAGACTTGGCCAGAAGGTCAAAGCACATGTCCGTCTTTGCCTCATGAAATCTCACAGGTCATTTTCTCTGACTTTATAAGCCTGTGTGTCTGGTTTTTGTTCCTTCTCTTATCATTGCTCCCAGGCTCTCTTTCTCCCCAGGAATTGCCCTCTCTTGTTTCCCACTGTGTGACTTCTTAGCTTCAGTATCTCAGTCTTCTCCCTTTGCTCTCTGCAGGAAACTGATGTCTCAGATTTCACCTCTCACTAAAGCCTGACATCTTTTCACCTCATATCAGAGCATCCAAGAACCCTTCAGACTCCTACATGCTTGTCAGCAGCCATGCTGAAGGCATCCCAGCCCTGGGCGATGCTTGCACACTACACAGAGAAGCAGAGCTGAGCGTGGGAGGGAGGGTATACGTGAGGTCCCTCATCAAAGGCTGTATTGCACCAAGAGGCAGATTTGCCTGTGTGTTAATGTGAAGTTTTGTATCCATCCAAAAGCTTTGCCTTTGCTGGCTGAGTGGGGGTCACTACACAGCTCTGCTGCTGTAACCCAACATACCTTATTTATGAAGAAAATGCTACTTTGCCTTTTTAAAAGAAATGCTCATAAGTGAAAGTCTGAACATTTACTCTATCCCAGTGCCAAAACTTAAGATTGGAGAAGTAGTATGAAGAAAAGTTAGTAGTTTTCTCCCAGGAAATGTAGCAAGTCAGCAAATACCAGATTTGATCCTGCTAAGCCAGGCTGCTGGGCTCCGATGCTTCTCTGAATCATAGAATTCGGCACTGGAAGAGCCTGGAGTTCTGGTCTCATCTCACAAAAGATTGCAAAGGTACCAGCTGGTTAGGCAAAGCCTGTTTTAGAGTTAAAGCCTCTAACTCTCAGGCCACCCCTTTTCTTTCCATACCTCCTACTTTCTCATTTTAAGAACCATGAAGATAAGCAGCCATTAGTGAAAATTTTCTAGAATTGAGAGTCACTGAACAGGGGCCTAAATAGGAATGAGCTAGGCTCTCTTGAGTGGGGCCCTCTCTTCTGAATCCTGGGACATTGGGGGATTTATGGAAACTCCCTGGAGGAAGCAGCATGTGATTCGATCTTACTGATGGGAAGTCCGTACGGGGTAGGATGGAAGAGGAGATGAAGACCAAGGTGCTGGCCGGAGCTCAAAACCTTGACTCAAGATCTGGGGAAGCCAAGGGAGTGTTGTGGAGAGGGAACACCTTGTGCAGGAGGTAGAAGGGTGGGGTGATGGAGTCCAGGAGGGAGCAGATGCATCTCCAAGGCAGGGCCACACAGGGGCAGGGGACTGCAGCAGAGGTCAGTGGACCAACTGCAGAAGTGCAGAGGGTGAAAGATCTAAGGGACCTGGAGGCAAGATGCCCCTCCCATCCTGAGCATCTCTGAGAGAGCCAAGGGCTGCTTAGAGACCTGCCTGAGCTCCCTGAGAGGCCTAGGTCCCTCCCTTGGTCCCCAGCTGGGGCTGCTGGGAAGCCACATTTCTGTAGGAGCAAGGGGGAGCAGAATCAAAGGCTCCCTGGTGGAAGAGGATTCAGTGGAGAACAAGGCTTCGAAAGAGCTACAGCAACAGGTAGAGTAGAATGCAAGGGTGGAGAAGAAAGGGACAAAGTGAGAGAGAAAGCAGGCTTTACACAAGGAGCGCTCTGAAAGGAACTGGCTAGTTCAGGCAACTGGAGAGCAAGGCAGAGCTCTATCCCCTCTCCCCTTCCTGGTGAACATCTGTAATCTGGTCCACTCCTTTTCTTCCTACTATTTCCACCCTGGAACAGCTGTGTTTAGTTTACCACCTTCAATTTGATCACAATTTAGCTTTATCTCATCTCCTTGGACATGGTCATCTTCCTGATACAGGTATGAAGGAGTACAATGAGCCCTCTTTTCCGGGGATAATCCAGTGCAAAAGGCTGCGTCACATTATGCCTAATAGCAATTTGCAGTACATTTTTTTGTTCATGTTTGTGTGCACTTGCATATGTGTGTTTGTGTACATATGAATGTTTGTGTATATTGTGTGTGTGTGTGTGTAGGTTGATTTGCATCTTATAGACAGGTTGCCTTAGAGGAGACTTAGTTTTCCTTCCTCTTCTCCGCTGCATCTCTACAGATGCCCTTCCACGACCATCTTCACTTTCACTCTGCCCCCTGCCCACTCTTACATGGTGGGTTTGTCCAGCATAAGGTTGTCAGGTGAGGGTACATGCACTCCTGTTGTTGTGGAAACTCTACTGATATCTGGGCACTCAATCACTGTGTTCTCTATTTTTGGAGAACCACAGATGTAAATGCCAGAGCACAACCCAGGAATGTCATGACAACGTTTTAGCACCTATCCTTATTCAGTTTTTAACTTCTGTCCCCTAGGAAGCTCCTGCAGAAATGGGCCTTAGGATTCAGAGAGCTTTCAAGACAGAAACTCAAAGAAGGTCACAGTGGGGACCTGGGAGCTGGCAGCTGACAGGTGGGGTTAGAAGTCCTTGCAAGACTGAGTACTAAAGGGGAAGCTGGCGAGAAGAGTGAAGAAGTGCAGTTCTGCACAATGGCTGTGGGCCAGGCACATCCAGCCCAGCTCTGGATCTGCCTAATGCACAGACATTTCTGCATCTGTGTCCACTGTGCTTCATAAGGAACCACTGCTTCCATTGACAGTGCCAAGTGTCATAAGCAAATGTTTATAGCTCTGGCTTCCACTAAACTGAAACCACTCCACAACCTAGTGAGAAACAATATATTTCTGAGCAAGATGACCTTGACAGAGGATGAGACAGTTTGTATCTGATCTCACTCTGTCCTCCTTAGTGACCAAGCCACCATTTCCTCCTATGTGAGTGACAAGAATGAAGCCCACTTATCAGGTTGTCATGATGACTACGGGCATTTTAAATGGCTGTGGATTGAGGTTTCTCTCTTTCCAAGGTTTAGCACATTGTAGGTAGACAAAAGTATTGAGTCCAGGTTACAAGAGTAAGAATGTAGTAGAAATCAAAACTAGAAATTTTACTACAGAAAGCATAATAAATTTGTCCCAATCTACTTGTCCCCAAAGCCATACAAATGATGTCAAGAAGCTGCCACAGGAAGACTGAGTAGCAATAGAAGGTCAGCAGAGAAGACTCTACACTAAGTCCTCCTGCCCCCCGGGTACTGGGCATGCCTCCCCAGCATCCAGAGCCAGCACCATCATATGTTCAGAGGGACTGACCCACCTGACAGCCTTTCCCTTGCTACAGGGATTGATTTAGTTTGTGAAGTTTAATCTATGCAGTACCCAAGCTTACCCTGGACCTAGTGGTTGATTCTAGGGGAGCCAATCAGCCCAAACCTCTGGAATCTTGTTCTATGCCTGTGGACAACCAGTTGCTGAACTTGAACAAAACCCCAAAATGCCCAGTGGTTGGGGAAGCCAGCCTTCAGACGCCATCAATCCCAATGTCAGAGACAGAGATTCAAAGAACCTGAGTCACTGGTAACATAAACTTAGATCCAACTGAGATGCTGGATCCACCATTCTTGGAATCCACCCATCTCTGGAGCTTTAAGTTGTAGGACTTCTATGTTCATTCACTGTTTATGCCAGTTTCAATGAGAGACTGTTTCAATGTTATTTGCAACCCCAAACATTTTCTTATTTGTGATCCCACAGACAGATGTTTCCCCTATGTTTCTGGCTCAGATGTCTGAGTTTCTTCACTAGGATCTCAGATCTGTGTTTCTGGCCTCACTGCCTGTTTTCTGAGCTTATTTCACCCAGATGTAGGTCTTGGGATTTAAACTGCAACATGGTAACATCAATCACACGACTTCCTTATTCATTGATTCACTTGCTCAAAGAACGAAATATTCATGGTGTGATAGGCATTGTGATGGCACTAGGAATAGGAAGGAAAACAAATCAAGGGCTTCATCTCTAAATTACATCTTGAGGCCTTTACAGCCGTGAATGTCCAGTCTCTTTATCTGGGAATTGCTTCCTTGTATCTCTGCAGTTGCATAAGGGCATTGCTATGCAACTCTTACTTGAAGTACTCACAAACTACATGACAGTCATGAACTTCATGTGGCTCAAAGCCAAAAGAAAGAATACCTGAGTCCCTTGCTCAAGCTGAGAAAGCAACAGTGATACATAGTGTCACTTGCAGAGCTGGCCAAGGTTGTATAATTCAATCTAATTAAGCACTAACTTATATGTGGTCTAGAAGGGGAATCAAGAAGCTTCCAGAGCTGGTCCCAGCACCCAGAAGGAAACTCCCCTGCTGCCATCCCAGGCTCTTGGGGCCAAGAAGGTGAGCCAGTCCCAGCACCCAGAAGGAAGCTCTCTGCCTCCATCCCAGGCTCCTAGGGCAGAGAAGCTCAGCTGGTCCCAGCACCTGGAAGGAAGCTCCCCTGCTCCCATCCCAAGCTCCTAGGGCAG